>CAJNJA010019254.1:0-35209 GCA_905231915.1 Symbiodinium necroappetens
GTGCGTGCGCATGTGCATGTGCATGTGCATGTGCATGTGCATGTGCATGTGCATGTGCATGTGCATGTGCATGTGCATGTGCATGTGCATGTGCATGTGCATGTGCATGTGCATGTGCTTGTGACTGCTTGTGTGTGTGTGTGTCTCTGCGTGTGTGCGTGCGCGCGCGCGTGTGTGTGTGTGTGCGGGACGGACAGAAGGAGAAAGAACGGGTGCCACAAACTTTCATTTCTTTCCATCACGAGAACATTGCTCTCGTTCTAAACCTCGCATGTCAATGTAGGGCATTAACACGCAAAATATTCTCCCACATCGTGGACACATTCGCAAATGACACATCTGGCTCCTTCACGTTATGTGGTATATTGTGCATATTAAAAGAATTATGGATAATATAAAGGCTTGAAAAGTTTCTGACATATCTTATTTAATATAAATCACAAACATTTTGAATATTATTGATATTGCAAATATTGTGACTATTGTAGATAGCATAGATATTGCAGATATTGCAATAACGTTACATATTGACGATATTACAAGCATTATGGTTATTCAAGATATCAAAATTATCCAGGACATCACTGATAGCCGCAGATGTTAAGGATAGCACAGATACCAAGGACATCTCAGATATTACAAATATTGAAGACATTTTAGATATTGAAGATGTTCTAAATATCTTCAAGATACTCTACATATTCTAGATAGCCCAGCTTTTTTAGCTAGTCTAGATATTTTAGATATTAAAGACTATAGATAGAAAAGGCATATTTGATATTATGTGCTTGATAAAATCATAAACATACTATAATTACTATAAGTACTTTAAATAATGATAGAGGTTATTGTGTATGTATGTACATACAGGTATACAATACATATATATATATATGCAATGTTTGCGAAGCTCAGACTCCCTACTATTCTTGATAGCTTTCTTATTCGTCACATTCCATGACTGTGTGCGTCAATTGGTTGCATCGAACGAAACATTCAAAAAACCAACTTCAACTTGAGAAATCATCTATGAGACTACGAAAAACGTGAGCAGATTTCGCTCGGACTCGCTCGTTGAGCTCATCCCTCCGAGGCTTCGGTTGGTCAGGTCGCTTTGCTGCGCACGGAAGCGTGCACAACTTTGCTGATCGCGAATGGCAGTTTTTGGGTTTTGCCCACTCCGGCAGGTTCGAGCAGTCTAATTTTTTGCGGAAGAATTTTGGAGCGTTTGGCCGTTTGTTGTTTAGTTTTTGAAACGACAGCTGCTTTGTGTTAGCGATGCTTTCACATCGATCGCACGGGCCTCGCCGCGAATACTCAGCCCGGCTGCTTGAGCACGCTGGCTTTTGCAAAGTTGTCTTTATGTTGCGTCGCTGTTTTCTCGCAAAATGACGGTAAAAAGATTGTGGAAATTTCACAAGTGCTGTAAAAGACCGAAGGGGGATTCAGTCGCTGTGGCGTCCAGTTTTTGACACCGACGGGGTGCAAAGGCAAGACTTGGGAGGAACGGCCACAGGAGCTAAGCCTGTCTGCAAAAGAGATTTAGGGTTTAGGGGTTTAGGGTTTAGGGTTTCGGGTTTAGGGTTTACGGTTTAGGGCTTAGGGTTTAGGGTTTAGGGATCAGTTCTTTTTCATTTGCAGAACCCATCAAGCATCCCTGGAACCCGACGGCTCAAACCGTGTTTCTCCCTACGCTTGCTTGTCTAGCAAGATGTATAAAGGCAGTGCCACATCACGTGCATGGTGGCTCCTTTAAGCGTTGCGCCGCCCTCGGGCAGGAAGCTGTCTGGGGTGTGAACTGCACAAGCAGCTTGACGACAACCCGTGTCGTCCGGATTGCATCGCTAAATCCGTAGCCACGAGAACTTCTGCCTCTCGCAGCGCCGGCGGATGCTGCTGACAAGGAGCTCTCAACGCACGGGTCCAAGACTGCACGACATCCGTGGTCCAGAAGAAATCTGCGAAGGCAGTGAACTCACTCCATGCATTCCACAATCACCAGTCATATGGGGGACCCCGCGAAGGAGGAGTACGTGCGTGCGGGCTTCCCCCCGGATGACTGTCGTGGACCTCCCCGGCATCCGCTTTTATTTGCAGTCGGCTCAGTGGGAGGGAGGTATCTCCCAAGGCTTTGGCTGCACTGGATGTCGCTCTGTTGCACAAGTTTGTGGCTCTTCGTCAAGAGTTTTGAACTGGCGATGTGCCGCGTCGCTTGAGCTTTTGAAGGGGTGCGAAAGGATCTCCGGGATGACGGCCGAGGGTCATGTGTAGCCGTGCGTTTCACTGCACGCTTGGTCCGAGGGCCTTCAGCTTCACGCACGGCCCTCCACCTCGTGCAGGGGCGCCAGTGTAACACGGCCTCCACTCACTTCAGCCCAGCACGAGCCTTGGCGCGCATGTCACGCACAGCACGCAACAAGACTTTGTTGCATGCCGAGTGCGACCAACCCGTCTTCTTGGCCTCGTCACGCCTAAACGCATTGACTGCCGCGTCAGCAAATCGCTGTGCCTTATAGCGCCTATGAGCACGCCCGGGCCTACAAGCTCCATGCCGGTGGAAAGCTCACAGTCAATGGCTAGCTCAGCCCACGTGGTGCTGCGGCATTGCGGCAGCCCGGGTTCGTGCCCCACGTCACTTTGGCACTTTTTGGTCAGGTACCACCGCACTGCGTAGAAATGCTCCGGACCTAAACTCCAGCGCAAAGGATCACAGACAGCCGAGGCACTCAACTGGATATGCTTGGGAGCAGCACAAAAGACCCCAGGGGTAGCTAGGGAAATCCTCCTTCTGCAGCTGCTGGACGTCGGGACCCTGGCGTGCCTCAACCGCTGGCTGAGCGGGGCACTCACCCACGTCCTCCATAGCTTCTTTGTCGTTGCTTCAGCGGATAACAGCCTTGATCATGTGGAGCTGGATGGCCACAGTGTCGACCAGGTGTTGGGCACGAAGCTGCAAGGTTGCACGCAAACTTGGCACATCTGGATGACTCAGCGAGCCGTCGACAGCCAGACCATCGGCGCATGCATTCCACAAGGCAACCTGAGCGTCCTCAGCCTTGCCATGACTGGGAATCCAAGTGACACAGCCGTTGCGCGCACGAGCTAGGTCAAAGGCACAGGAAAGATTTGAAGCCAAAGATCACGTTGCGCAGCAGGCACAACTAAGCTACCTGCAGCTCTTGCGTTCAACAGGTTGACAGCATCTCGTAGTCCGTGACTATATCTCGACCGGTAGCGCAAGGCGATCAGCTTCCCGCAGAACACGCAGGATGGCTTGCAGTTCGGCTCGGCCACTGGTCTGTGCTTCACCCGGAAGTGGGGCGGACAATTTTCGCGCATCAGGAGCAAAGAAAACACGAATACCAGCACAGCGTGCCCAATCGTGCTGTTGCTCCCAGCGCGCTCCCTCCCCTTGGCGCCACCGGGAGTGATCTGCAATCTCCAACTGTCGAGCCTGAGACGATCAGCATCGGACCTTGCAAGCATGATCGTTGCATGCGCGGCGGACCGCCGGAAGCTCACTACGCACCCCTAGCCGAGACAAGCACCTAGGCCCACAGCCAGGTCTAAGACGGAATGGCAGAAGTTCACGAAGGTCCTTTGTGGCATCACAATGCCAGAACAGGTGCCCCAAGGTTCCAGGAGCCTTCAAGCATAGTGGACAGGTTGGCGAGAGCACGAGATCCGTGAGTGCAAATAATCGAGTCGGGGACGAACACCGCCTGTGAGAATGCTTCTTAAGACACCTTGCTCATACCATGTGATGGGCTCGCCGGACTTCTGACGAAGAAGAGCCAACGTGGCATCCAGGTTAATGCCATGATCCGCATCAAGACCCTGGCAGTACCACAGGTTGCCTACTCACCTGGGCCCACAGGCGGAGGCGCATAGCCTGGCGCAACTCATGCCCTACATGAGCTCCACAGTGCACAAGCAGAGATTGATGGTGCGGTTCTGGGCTGTGACAAGAATCCCTTTCGCCTCACATTTTAAACCGCAGGCCTTGAGAGCATGAAAGAAGGCAGCAGAGGGGCCAGCCTTCGGTCTGCAACTTGGCGGTTTAGACTTCCATTTAGAGAAATTAGACCACAACAAGTCAGCGCACTGCGATTCGGAGCGGATTTCCGCCGCCCACGAGGCGATACTCTCAGCGGAACAGCCTGCTTGGGGTCAAGGCGGTGACCCGGCCACGCAAGCGTCCAGATGAGCTCTGGCGCAGCTATGCTCCGCCCAGGGAAGAGGACCAACCGCACAGACTCACGCAGGCCGTGCAGATCTTTGTCATGCCAGTCAGTAGCGTCAACGCCATAGGTGATCATACCATCAATGTGCGCCTGCAGCATGACCGCCTTCTCTTGCAATTTAGAAGGAAGGAAGCGCAAACGAGAGAGTCTGTGCTCAGCCGTGGCCTGCCTTCATGCTCCTTGGGAACCTCAGCAGGAGTGGGGTCTAATTACAGAGGCCTTGCGTGGACGCAGGCGTTGCGCTGCTTGAGTGACTTCGGAAACACCCAGAGTTACAGGCCTGTTGGAAACGTTGCCTAACCTATCCCGCAAACAATCACGAAGAGCATCTGTGGTGGCCAAACAATTTGTTTCCGAAGATTCCTCTCCTGGAATCAAGCTCCTGGGTGCTGACGGTGCTGACCTACGCCTCATCCAGTTGAGCATCATTAGATGCCGTAAGGCTACGGTCGTCAAGGTAAGCACCCATGTGCAAAACGGGATGGGTCGCGCACTCACGCGCCCAAACGGTCACCAACCCACTGAGCAGCAATATGCTGAGACTGCATCCTTGCCAGATAACAGTAGATCCAGAACAGGGGCTGCTGTGCGCACGCCCTACTTTGAACAAGCGGACAGAACTGCTGTAGAAGCCACGCAGAGCTCGGAGAACTCCTTGGTCGAGCCCAAGGGCTTCAAGGGTACGCAATGCAATGTCACGCGGCACTCTGTCAAAGGACGTAGCATAGTCAAGCAGAACACCACATCGGCCCGTGGCCTGCATTACCGACTGCTCAATGAGACACGCAAGCCTCAAGTACACATGTGCTGTGGCGAGCCCACCCACCTGCTAATGGGGTGAATCCATTGACCCTGCCAAGCCAGGGCCGAACGGAATCAGATGTAATGAAGATCCAAGCACGATGAAGTGCCGGCAATATGGCAATGGGGCGGGGCCTCAGCGGCTCGTTCTCGCCCTCACCTTTGGACAACATGGCGGTGACAGCCGCCGTGAGCTCAGTGGGCCACTCACCCGTGGCCTCAGCATGATTCAATTAAGATGCCAGCAAAGCCTCTAGGACGTAGTTGGGGAGTTTAGCCAACTCACCAGGGCTCCATCCATCTAAACCAGCAGCACTATGCTTAGTCCCATTGGTGTGACGTCGCAGGTCTTGCGCGGTGATAGGCTGCACCTGCATGCCGTGAAGCTCGAGATGCTTTGCGTATCTCTCGCTGGAGGCACTCCAGTCGGGAGCAGATGTCTCATGACGCTGAAAGATCGTCTGCCGTTGGGTTTAACGGCATCCAACATGTCTGAAGTTGCATGCAGTGATTTGCCTTCATGAAACACTTGATGCACCGGGCGCTCAGGCTGATCACGCCACCCCTGATGACACTTTCTCGAAGACGCACGAAGGCTGTCGCGCCAGTGCGCGAGGCGAGCGCGCCTGGCGGTTTCCAAGTCTCTCCGGAGCAGTTTGGTAACAGCCTTTACTGAAGCTTCTTGTGGACCCAAGGCTCGGGGAGCAAATGGAAGCTCACTTTGTGCTTACGACGGGAGATGCAAGACCTGCCTCTCAGGGGGGAGTCTTTCAGCGTCGCGAAGGACCCTGGTGGTAGAACCTTCTGCCGGCCATAATCACGTGTCCCCGAAACATCCTGCCCACCAGCGAGGAGCTTGCGGCTGCTGCTTGCGAAGCGTCGATGCAGAGACCCAGGGCACACCAGGCAGCTCACCGGCGTACTGAATTTGCTGAACAGTGTCGATCTGTAGAGTGAGGTCTTCAAGATGCAGTCCTCTAGCAACCGATGCAAGCAAGTTGACAATGTCAGAATGGGTAGGCTCAGCGCGGCTAGCGGCTAGACATCTTTTTGGCCAACTCCTCACGTCTACGTAGCAGGCAGTGCCTCCTTCTGTCACGGACACCGGTGGAATCGGGGTGACGACTGAAGGCTCCGAACAGCAGATAAGCACCATTGAACCAAGCAGGAGCCCTGAGGACACTCGCGCAATCGCAATGGGGGCGAACAAATCTACGTCGCGGTTTAGGGTTCAGGGGTTTACGTAAGGTTTAGCGGCCAGGCCGTGCTCCGGTTCGCGAGCCAAATTTGTTTTTCCAGAAAATCTGGCTCATAAACAAACATAAAGGTCACGCATTCGCTGGTGGCCCCGTGGATTTTGCACGCCAAATCGTGCATTTCTCTCACGAATACCAGCGTTCTTAGTGATAAATGCGTTTTACGGATGCGTCTTTTTTCTTGGTTTGAAAACACGAGCACACTGTTGTAATAACAAAAGAAACACGGTTGCCAGTGTTTCGCACGCGTATGGTTTCGACGATGTTTTTTGCAATTCGTGCGTCTTTTGCAAAATTATCCTTGAGGTTTATGCAGGTAGTAGTAGTAGTAGTAGTAGTAGTAGTAGGTCAAGGCTTTTGTGTTGCACTATTTTGGGGATTTTGGGCAGAATGATTCGTTTAGCACTCTTTGCTTTTGACTTCAGGTGCCCTGGTTGGAGCGCGCAAAACCCATCTCCAGGATGTGTAATCATCCTTCAACCACTGCGGAAGTTCGCTGAAACGATGCATCGGGAATGCTTTCCGCTCCCAGCATCCACGACCTGTGTCGCTGCGACACCAGGCCGAACAATACAAAATGAGAGATCCTCGCTTCTGGCCTGATTTAAGCAGGTGAGGCTGGAAAGAGCGGTGCGCATGCACAGGGCAAGCTCCCCACTTGAAAGCTTTGCGCCTTCTCGCCTGAAAGGCTGCAAATGAAGCCGACAGTGAATATCATCATGCCCCCCCCCCCCTCCCCCACCCCACCCCCCGACCCCCGCTTTAGAAGCAGGCAACATGAAAGCTTCGGGAGCACTGAACAACCTGAAAAGCCTGATAACATGTGGTAAGAACCCTGACAAGCCTGAAAACATGCATTTGGCATGGGGCCGCGAGAGGTTGCGTGAGCATAAATTACGTGTCTGTATGTGTATATATATATACATGTGTATATATATATATATATATGTATGTATATATGCATATATAAAGATGCATAGTAAGGGTTCAAGATTTAGGGTTTATGGGTTTAGGGTTCAAGGGTTCAGATTTCACGGTTTTGGGTTTAGGTTCAGGGGTCGTTGAGTTTGGGGCTTTAGAGGTTTAGGGTTTAGGGATATCTGCATAGAGAACTGCATAGAGAAAGTCGAACTTAAACACAATGGAAGTGCTTTGAGTTCTCAAGGCAAGCTTGGCCACTGTGGCGACCTCAGAGACTTCATGTCTTGAAGCTCATACGCCTAATAGGGCCCAAACCCTAAACCTGTCAACCCTAAACCCTGCCAGAAACCCTAAATCCTATGAGCCCCTAGCCCATGATATGATGTAGAAACCCCTCACTCATCCTAGGTCCACCCTAAGGCCCTAACCCCTAAACCCAAAACCCTAAGATTCTGCAGGGTGATGAAGGAATGAATGGTTCTTACTGACAGTTTCTCCTGAAAAGAAAGCCTGCAGTAATTTATCTAAATCCTACACCCTGAAGCCTTACCCCTAAACTCAACATTCAGAACCCCAAATCCTAAACTCTAAACCGAAGATGGGCTGCAAGTTCAGAATGCGGGAATAGCTGAATGCCTGTTGGCGTTCACCCGGTTGCTTTAGAAAAGCATTTGGGATCGGAGGCCTTAAATAAGGTGTACTTAGCACCCCCTGTTTAGGGTTTAGGGTTATATTATGGAGACCTTCAAAACCTCGGCACCGTGTAACCCATGCTTTGTGGCTTGGGGCATGAGAGTTTAGGTTTAGGAGGAACTTGGCGCCTTCGTAGACACGCCAGGTCAGGTTCACCAGTGCATAGCTTCCCTCAGCAGTCTCTTGCAAATCAAACCTCATAGGTGCATCTGAACGTAGGCTGTCGTAGAGCCAAGCCAGGAATACGATGTAAACGCTACAGGCATGGTAAAGTATCAGTTGATCCGATGTTCTCTCCACCTGTGCCACTGCACTCACGATGGCTGAGTCGTCGCCATCCAGGTGAAGCAAGTCCTAAACCCTCAAAGCCTAAACCCTAAAGCCCCAAAGGCCTAAAACCCTAAACCCTAAACATCCCTAGACCCTAAACTTCCTAAACCCTAAACCCAGGTCCTCGCCGTGAACTTTGTGCAAGTACGTGTCAATCGTCGCGTCGCTCTTCACGGGGTCGTGTCCTCAGGATCTTGATCCCCAAAACCCTGAAGCCTTTGGGTTTAGGGCAAAACCCTAAACCCTGAGCCCCTAAACCTAAAACTCCAAAACCCTATACCCTCAAACCCAGAACCTTAAACCCTAAACCCCTCAGACACAGAACCTTAAACCCGAAACCTAAAGCCCCAACACCCTATATCCTCAAACCCAGAACCTTAAACCCTAAACCCCAAAACCCTAGACCGTTACCATGTCCTGCGGATCTCAAGGCGCGCACAGCCTCCAGGTTCAGAAGCCAGGGGTCTGCGACAATTGGAAGGGCCCAACATCGCATCACTTAGGTACCAACAATTGAGCAGACTCAAACAAAACCTCAGGCTTGGAGCCCGTGGCTGCGTAGGTTTCTGGGGTTTGGGGTCTAGATGGGTCTAGAATTTTTTTTTGACCTCCTCTTTGCCAGGAGACCCACTGAACAGTTGCAGCGAGTATAGGGTCTAGGGTTTTAAGGTTTGGGGCTTAGGTTTAGAAACTCATTGTTCAGCAGCAGTTGGGTGTGTTTGAACCCCTATAGCAAGTTTAGAAAGCCTCATTGTGAGCAACGCCCATGTCGGACTCCATTTCCTGCACAATGTGCGTGGTAGTTTTCTACCATTGGAAGGCTACTTGAATAATGAGAACGAGCTTCTGTTTCAGTCTTGCTGTCAACATGCTTTACTCTCAAGCTTGGGCCCTAAATCCTAAACAAAAAACCCTAAACCCTCACAGGTGCCCTGGCCTGGTTGCGAATGCTGTTGCATTTCCCAGATCATGATGGGTTCTTTTGGTATAGGGCATTTAGGGTTTAGGGCTTTTGCACAAGTCACAATGTTCAGACTCTATAACTAGACAGTTTGCAGTATACAGCCAGGGGGCAAAACCCTCAGAATCACGATGCAATGCCAAACCTTCTTGCCTACATGCTGGTAACACCTTGAACCCAAAACCTAACAGTAACAGCCCACAACCCTAAACTCTAATCCAAAGCCCTAAACCCTAAACCTACATCCATAAGCTTCTGCTTCGCACCGGGGTCTAGGGTCGATTCCGGACTTGGCTAGAGCTTTAGGGGCCATACTTGTTGCTTGCTGCATTCAGGGTTTAGGGTTGCATGGGAGTTCTGATTGTTGAGCAAAGCGGCACAGCGGCCGGGTATGCTGCCCGCATACCTAGCAGCCTATCAAATTGCGTATCCCTGTTCGACGGAGCCCTCATAGGAACCCGAGGCTGGGGCTCCTGGGGTTGGATCTCCTTCTGCTATTGGAGTTCAAGGGTCGGGGTCTGAAAGCTCAGGCATTTGGTGAGGGGCGCTGGCGAGTTTTGCGTAGGGTGTGGCATGCACCGGAGCACCACTGGAGGCTCTCCAGTAGTCGAAATGCAGCAGCTTCAGTCATGTGGGCAGATGTGCGGAATCCGTATCGCCCTGCTTTTGCGCTCAGAGCTGTCAGATCCTGGCCCGATCGAACGGAACTGTGCATCGCCCGGTTCTGGCAGAACCCCAACGTAGCTACAGCTCTCATGGCCACTAGACAACTAGACAGACGTATGGCACCGCCGTTTTTCAAGTCCAAAAGGCCGCACATATCTCTGCCTTGTCTCGGGGCTCTTGGAGTGACCTAACAGCGGATTTTGCATTTGCAAAGGTCCTCCGGGGCCTACCGCCCCGTTTGCACAAGGACCAAGGAGCTTGCCTAAACTTGCGTGCAGTTATAGCCTTCACGGATGAAATGCACAGGTGGCTGAAGACCGTAAAGGCAGGCCATGCAGACGAAACTACAGGAAGTAGTTGCAGAAGGCCGGCGAGATGACTCACATGGCAGTTTTCATACGTCTGCACACACAAAATTCAAAATCTAACGGCCGGGCAACTACAGCAACTACCACCTTGTCATTGGATGCTGGAGGGGAATTGCCTTGGCGATTACCGATATGGGGATCATACTTTGCAGGTTAAGTCGCGGCGATGGTCCACACATCGGACTCTGATCGGAAATCCCAAATACATCTTTGTCCTTTAGTCACATTCACATGGCATAAGCCCGGCGAATGAACCTCAACAGCAATCCGACAACCTAGAACCTGTAATTGGATTGTATGCATTCCCCCATGCAACTACGTCGGTGCGTCAAAGACATCTCCTGAAACAGCTTGGCAAATCTCGAACAGACTCTGTGCTGTGGGGGAAGCGCGCCTAGCTTGCCTGTTCAGCGCTGTAAAGTCTGTACCGCTGGGTCGGCCATGTGCACGTCTGGGTCTGAGGGGTTTGCTCCACAAAAGGGTCCCCTTTTGCATGGTATGCCCCGGAAGGAGCGGGAGCCAGTCAAAAAGGACGCCCCAAAAGAGAGGAGCCATTTGTGAAATAGACACACCCCCTCTTCATGTGCACACATGTGGTCCCTGCGAGCAGTCACGGCTTCTCGAAGCCGCCAAAGCTGACAGAGCTCGGTACCTTCACATACCCTCATCATGCACTGGAGCCCTAAAGACATCTGACACTGCACCAAGACCTGCATGGTGTGCTCTTGTCAGAAATCCTGCAGTGTGAGAACGCTGAAAATCAGTGTTTTCAGGCTCCAGGCGAAGCGGGAACGAATTAACACAAGCGGCAAAAGCCGACGGGGCAAAAATGCTCTGAGAGCTCTCCAAATAAGACGCCGCAGGAATCCCAAGCCTTCCGGCTTTTCCACAGGACGACTCGAGACCACTGGGAAGACCTATCTATGCTGGAGTTTGGGGGAAGGCGCCCGGCTGCGGCGCACATGTCAACCTGCATCGGGAGGGCTTCCACTTACCGCTTTGTCGTTCGTCTGTGGAGAAGCACTCGGTTATCTTCAGACGATCAGAATCCTCGACGGTACGGACAATCCTACATGTCGCAGCAAGCCACACCACAACCTGCCGCGTAGAACATACAGACTCGCCCCTCCACCACGGACCCAACCCAAAAAGTTCCGTGCCACGGCCCGAATCGGCTTCTGATTCTCGCAGCTTGGGCCTTGGTCTAGGCCTCCACACCCAGGTAGCGGAGGCAGACGTACCCGGATGCCTGTGGTTCCCACTTAGAGACTTCGGAGGAAGGAAGGCGAGAGGAGAGGCGCTTTCCGAAATGCTTTGCTAGACACGCGAGCGCCCTCGAGTAGCGAGAGATCTGCAAGAACTGAATGCTGTGGTCCCCCCGAGCCGCTAACTTGACTCTAGCCTGAACTTCGTTTTAAAATTCATTGGTTGCGGCTAGCCAGACTTGGCTCGTTTGGAAGGTATAGAGGTCGTGGCGCCTATGCCGCTACGCTGTGCAGGCGAGTATCGCAGAACAGGAATCGCATGCAACCGACCAGTTTCACAAGGACCCTAAGGCACTCTAGATACTTTTATACAAGGCTCTGCAAATCAGGGTTCCTAACCTGTGAAGGTCAACACGGCTTGATGAATCAAGGTCCGGGGATTCTCACAATAGTATAACGATCAGGAACCCTACGAAATAACTTTTTTGAGCCTCTTTCTTAGTCCACAAGAAGCTGCTGAGCCGGCTGAGGGTGCCTCCCGGGAGGCCTGGATCCCCTCTGCACGGGTCCAAATCTCGCAGCGGCCGCCGGTGTGGTACTCGAGGCCCTGACCTCAAAGAACTTTCCAGCGCTCAGAAAATCCTTCACACAAACCAGTTTGGGAGTTCGGGCTTCAGATGACGTGGTAGGACTACGAGGCTTTATCGGAGGGTGGACTTCTAGTCTGCGGGGCTAGAGATTTAAGGCTCTACATGGTTGTAGGCTTCGCATGAGACCATGATTGTAGAATGAAGCACGGCGACGTTGCTGAACCTGGGCAAATCTGTCTTCGGGTGTTCCAAAATGGCTGCATTTTCGGCTTCCCAGCGCTTCGCCAAAGTGTGAAAGTCCTGATTCCGTGTCACCGAGGTTCGTCCTCAAGAGGCTGTTGAATCACGCCAACAGCGTGAAGAACAACAGCGGAGTGGACATGGCATATGCATTCGGCAGTTCCACTGCAGTTTGGACATCACACTTGCCCCTGCGGCTACGTTTACTTTGCGAGAAAGCAAACTTCACCGAACCAGCCAACAAAACAGCGCTGGTCTCCGACAAAGTGGCAGACTTCTGCCTGCATGCACTTGTACTTGCATCCTTCCAAAGAGCTGGCCTGCAAGGAGGCAATACCCAAGACAGAGCACAGGAGGAACTGCGACCCGTGCCTGCTCGACCGTGAAGTAGCTGGCCCGGTTGTCGTTTGGATGGCCGCCCCGGCAGACGCGGCCCTCGCCCCCGTCGACGGCCTCAAAGACGCCCTCAGGAGTGGGCACGCCTCAGGTGTCTGAAGCACTGGGACTCGGACTCGCTCGGTCTTGCACGCTTCTCCCATCTTCTCTCGTTCTCCCCATGCCAGATTGCTGTAACTAAGACAGGTGTAGTTCACGAGCGAGATAGAGGCATGGATTCCCTCCGGCCGCGTCCAGATTTCGCAGCGGCCACGCACCTTTGCCGCAAGCATACCGTTCTGTCAGAAACGAAGAGACCGCAAAGCAAGCCTGAGCTTGCAAAACGAAACAGGGAAGATGGGAAACATTGTGTAATGCCAAGAAGCATGATATTCGATACCCGTGCAACCGTCGGTCGACATGCACTGCGACTGGCAGCCCTGGCTTCGTAGAAGCTGCGAGTTGGACATGCGATCGTGCCGCTGAGTGTCTAGACAGTGGCAGATCCTGCATGTACCCTGCTGAAGCAAAGCTCGCGAGCCTCCAGAGTGTCGTCATTGCTGACCTTGCAGCATGCACGTCTTTGCAAAGCTAACAAAAGTGTCGTCGTCACCACAGAATGACGGACTCCGGCAATCTCATGCCTGAAAATAGTCAGCCGAATTGTCGCCCGGAGAGGCACCGCGGCAGGCGCGGTTCTGCCCTCGGCATTGCATGGGTCTGCATGGCTCTTGTGCTGTCCCGAAGACATCCCCAGTTCCAGCCTCCATCCACAGGGCGAAATGCACGCGAAGAGCCGGAAGCTGTTGTGGTAGTTGTCGTCATCATCGCCGTCGTTGTGGTCGTTGTCGTCATCATCGTGGTCGTTGTGGTCGCCGTTGTTGTGGTCGTAGTCGTTGTAGTTGTGGTCGTTGTCGTTGTAGTCGTCGTTGATGTTGTGGTGACAGGGCCTGTGATGGACAGCAAGGAAGCCCCGTGCCTATGGCACATGCAGGCCACATCATATGCAACTTGGCCACAGGTACAGCTTTCTGAAAAGAGGAAACACCTTTCTTGCTTCGGCTTACATGGCGCACCTGTATAGCGGAGGCAAGTGTAGCCCGAAAGAGACTTCGTGGCGCCGATGCCGCCGGCGCGGATCCAGACTTCGCACTTGCGGGAGCCCTCAGAGGGAAGCGCACTTCTAGACCAGGGCACACGGGATGCTACAGCGACGAACCAAGCAGTGACGGTTGAGAACGCCGTGAAGACCGCGCGATGTTACATAGTTACCGGTTCCGATTGCTGCAGATCTCGAGTTGGCTCCGAGGGTCATACTCAATGCCCTTGCAGCCGTCGGTGCCGATGCACAGCTGCTTGCACTCCTGGATAGAGTCAATGCCGTTGTGAAAGATGTAGTAGCCTCAGATCGAGGAGGCATCAAGCTTGGCACACCGAGGGGCTGTTGACCTCGTATGCCACGGCAGCACGCCGGAATGATTCAGGGAAGCTCGTGCCAGGCCAACTCTGAGGCAAAACACTGCTTCTGCTGACTGCCGCACGTGCCTGCTAAGGAGCTCTCGTCATTGTCGTTGGAGCTGGCACCGCGGCAAACGACATTCTGACCTTGGTTGTCGGTATCGTATCGAGAATCCAAAAATTGTGGATGGTTCGGCCCCTAACAAACATGAGCCGGAATCCCTGACACAGCCGCCACCTGCCTCCGTCCACCGGAACGAAGCTCCCTGCCGCAGCCTTGGAACAAGTCTCTCATGGCGAGCAGAGGCCAAAAGATCAGAGAGCTTCGAGGACCCAGCCGTCATCGTTGTGGTGGTCGTAGTCGTCACTGCAACAGTCGTTGTTGCTGTGGTCGCCTCCGATGTCGTCATAGGCATCGTAGTGGCTGCCGTCGTAGTAGCAGTGGCACCTGCAGCAGTTTGCTGCGACATTGCACGAAAGGATTGGGAAAATTTCGGGGGGCCTGGTGTGCTTGTAGTCGCAGGCTGCGTGGTTTGCCCCAAGATGTTGCAGCTCCTTAGCTCTGGGAAACAGCGGCCGGCGGCTTTCCTCTCGGCTCTTCGAGTTGCCGGGATGCCACGGAGTCTGATACTGTGGTTCGTCATTTGGGTTGATACCTGAACGAGGCTGATGGCAGAGACTCCATCAGAGCAGATTGGAGAGGTGCAAGACTCCCCTCAACCCCAGTTTTGACAGAGACCACCTAGCCAAGGCACATACAACGGCTGAAAGGATTGGAGTCCCGGGATAGGCTTTGAGGGCTGATTCGGGTGAAAATCGAGGCGCATACTTGATGTTGGAAGCAGCGTCTAGTTACAGAATCACGAAGCTAGTGCTACGGAAAAGGCTTCAGTCACCGTGAAGATAAGGAGCAACTGCTGCTGTTACGCTCGTGTTTCGCATCTAAGGTCGTCTGTCTACCTGTTGACTCGAATTTAAGCGTCCGGCCGCTGAGGGCTTCTTGCGATCCAGTGACAGTGGCGGCACTGGTAGAAGCAATCACGACTACGATAGTACTATCAAGAGACCTACTAGTCACAGCAATGAGCAATTACTGACCGTGGCTTTTGCACCCGCCATAATGCAGCAAAGCACCAGTCAGGGGCAACCAGAATCAATGGGAACTGTGTTTGCCAGCAGACGATACAGTAGCCGTTTATGCTTTGAGCGAAAGAGTCAGACTTCTCCAAGCAGCTCTATCCCGGCCTGGTGTGCAACTTTGTCGGCACTGTGCATAGTAGGTGTCCTTCTCGTAGCATGTCCAGCCGTTAGATTTGCAGCAAAGGCTCCTTACATGGGCGAGCCATGCAAGCTGTATGCTCTGCGAAGCTTTAGTGGCAAAAGGACGGTCGGATGCATTTTGGGTGTTGACTTGTCACAGCACTGGTCTCTCTCTACGGAGGTAGCTAGCTGGGTCCACGATCCGCATGCATCAGACGAGCATCGTCTTGCAGCCTGTCACACAAGCTTCGCTGCAAGCAGCACGATTCGGCTTTGTGGCTTGGAAGCTAGGGGCAGTGACGGCTCATGTGTGGATGTAATGACAGCGGGAAGCATGCAGCTTGAGAATACTTGCGTGCAAGCAGGCTCACCAACGGCAGAGCTGCTGTCCGCTACACACCTCTCCCCCATCAGGCCTCCAAAATTGTCGCTGCAGCCACTCACATCTCTGGAAGTTGTCGGGACTTCAGTAGTGCGGGACCACCTCAGAGGCTCTCTTCTCATGGGCACTCTCTCTCTCTCTCTCTTTCTCTCTTTCTCTCTCTCTCGCTCTCTCTGTCTCGCTCTCCCTCCCTCCTGTGCTGAGGATAGACCCTGTGCCTGTGCACCCCAACCTCAAGGACCCTGACAAGGCCAGGCCGAGTTCAACAAGCTCCTACTTAGCCCGCAATCGTCGAGCCACCGGCCCTAAATGCTTCCAAACGGCTCGGTGGTCGATTGGAAAGGCGTGGTCGAAATTGTGCTTCCATCGAGTGGCCTCGCTGAGCTTTTTGATATGGGAAGCAAACCTCTTCTTTTGGTTCCGGGAAGGAAAGGCGGGTATCAAGCGAAAGAACGGACCTAGGCCTCTGTGGGGTCTCCAGGTTACAGGGTATCAGCGCTCTGAGCCAATTTTAGTACTTTTTGGCCCCTCGGGGTTCTAAGCGACAGAGTCAGAGTGCAAACATCGGGCCAGGTCGCGCAGGCAGCTGCAATGCACCAACACTTCCAGATCGGCTGCTCGATATCTTGTATCGAAGGCCCTCAGCAACGGAGGAGGCTTCAAAGGTCCCGCATATTTGGGTTTCGGGTTTGGGGTCTACGGGGTGGAGGGTTTGACGTACGGAGCCTCTAAACTTTAGGGACTTTGCTCTGGGTGACTTTCGAACTCATCTCCGGTTTGCGATTCAGGGAAGTTGAAGGAGCTTCCGCAAAGCAAAGCGATGCAAAGCGCAGACTTACTCCGAAGGCTTCTTTTCGAGTGTCTTTAAACCCTTACTTGCAAAGTCCTGAAACTTCTCAACCCTAAAACTAAAACCCTATACCTCAGGCCGACAAGGCCCTAAACAAGGCATGTACGCCTTTCGCCGCCGCGCAAGGTATAACGTTTGCGTTTGGAAGGACATCGAACACATATGAATGCGGAATGGGTGAAAACACTGGCAGGCGCTGTGAATTCGAAATGTTGCATGCAGCGTGGCCACATTAGCATGCATAGAAAAGTGTGGCAGGCGTGGGTCAACAGGAATATTTGACAGACTTGTGTTTACGTACAACACTTGGTTGAAGACACAGCATCCATATAGAAAAAGCAGGAATTCATCGGCCTGCGTGGGGTTTCATGGCATTGGCCAAAATGTGGAATTTGGAGCAGAGTCTGTCTGGCAGACGACAGCGCAGTGCGAAACTGTGTAAAAGAAGAAGTAGGTGAAAAGTTGCTTTTAATTCTGATTTCAGGGGGTGACGTCCTTCCACTTCGGAGTCTGGCTTTCTTTCGGGTTTAAAGTTTAGGGTTGAGGTTGGGGGTTAAAGGGTTTGGGGTTTGCGGCTTAGGTTAAGGGTTCAGGATTTGGGCTTGAAGATGGCGGCTTTTTCTCGAGAACACTTGAGACGTCTTCACACACCTGCGGGGGCACGCTCCTGGTGTCCATTGCGCAGCAAACAGCTTCGGACATCTGTTGCATATGACCGCAGATGAGCCGGCAAGTCGGGCACCCCCCACCCGCCGACCCCACACTGTCAAAGTAACATGCCGACACGGGACATGAAAAAGGGCAGCGGAGCTCCGCTGACCTGGCGGAGCAATTGCCTTCTCAGAACCAGCCAAAACACCGACAAAACCATGCTTTTCGCCTCTGGATGAGCAACAACATAAGTAAACACAACGCGCAGGAGAACACTGTAAAAACCATAGGATTGGACCTGCCCGAAAAAAAAGCTTTCAGAAAACAAGCAAGAACACCGCAAATACCGTGCATTTCGCCTCTTCACGCGCCAAAACCCACGTAAATAGACACATTCCAGCAAGGGAAAGCACGGAAGGCCAACACGCCTGAGCAGTCCGCAGGCGCAGAAAACACTGTAAATACCACAGGATTCGACACTTCGCACGCAATTACCCTCCCCCCCAAACCCACCGCCGTGGAATCGCAGACCCTCCGCGGCGGCAAGAAGCGTACGTGCCCTAAACAAGCTAGGGACAGCGACTCCCTACAAGCACCCTCCACACCTTGAGCCCTAAACCGGTCAGGCACCCTCCTTGCCTTGCCGGCGTAGTATCGGTGCGAGTTCAACAGCTGCTTGACACCCACGAACTCAAAGTAGCCATTGTCGGCCTGTGGGGATACGTGTTCTTTACGATGGGATACCAGCTAAACTCTTCCAGCCACTCGCCTCAAATCAAATCCGACACAGTGCGCGCACTCTTGCGGCTTGTGGCTTCAGCTGGCACGCTCTCTTGGAAACATGTCCGAAGAGGGGATAAGCATACCACGTTCAGGGCTTCGAAGGGCCCGCCAAGGGGCATAGACGAACTTCAGGAAGAGTCGGCCCAAGCCTTTCAGATGAGTCCGACGGGTCGCTGTGGTTGAGAATATATTCAATAGTTGACTGTGAAGGTCTAAGGTCCGAATCGGCTTAGGGCCTACAGGGTGAAGTCTCACCAAACCTGTCTGTCCTTGTTCGTGCATCCGCTCTCTGATGGGTCTGGGGACACATATTAACGATTTCAAAGCACATGGTCCAACAGTCCTGCTTTAGAGTCTACGGTGATAACTATCCGAGCATCAACAGCCGCTCCCAATCTTGCCCTCCCTGTGCGCACCGTCCACAAAGAACACGTTTCCGTCCGTGGAGTCCAGCACTTCCTGCAAGGAAGAACCTGAACAGTGTCGAAAATAGTAGCTTGCAGTGGTCGCGCGTGTCAGCCGTAAGCACCTGCGCTACTAAGCTTCTTAAAGCACTGATGCCTCACGAGATATTTGCGAGTGGCTTTGGAACCAAGTGTTTCGCCCACAAGACTACGAGCGACTGAAATAGTACGAGCAAGAAGTCCCGGGCCGCTTGAACTGTTCTTCCTGTGCCGGTGAAGTTTTTTCAAGCTTCACCTGACGGACAACCGCTCCTCAAAGAAGAGAGCCCGTCCGCCTCTTGGCATGTTGGCGCAATTCGGAAAGCATCGCTGAACGGTGATGGAGGCACCTCGGCAGATGCGACATGATTGGGACTCCACACTCCCGATCAAGCCACTTTTCTACCAGAAGCAAGGTGCTGTTGCTGTCACCCCCTGCCCTGGGCCGCCGGCCCATTGGATAGGCCGTGGCGAGAACCAAACCTGCTCCAGGAAAAGAGCTGAAAAGGCAGAGCGTTGCTCCCAGGAGTCCACGGGCCTTGTGGGGGGATCTGGTCCATGGTGATGGTGAGCTGAGGCTCCGCGCCTGCAATTTTTTCTCGGAGCTCCAGGGGGCAACCCTGTCTTAGGTCGTCCCTGTCTTAGAGCTGGGCCATTGTCCAAGGCCAGGAACCACCCGACATCGCAGCAGGGCCCAGTGACCTGAAAACTGTGGCTTCCGAGACCCTTGGTCGGGAGAGCAGTGGCATACTGCGGCATACTTGCTGCATGCTGCTCCTGTCGTGTCCTTTCTGTGTCGACCAGGCAGTCCGGTGGGAGCCGCAAGTTTTGCGGAGTTTGCGTATCACACTCTACCGCTTCAAAGTGCTCAAAGCATATAAGCCCTTAACATCCCTTAACCCTCAGGCCTAGACCCCTTAGCCCGGACTCTAAACAGAGCGCCTCGGGCCTGGCCTGCCCATTCTCCACAAGCGTAATGGCGTGCTATGAGACGCCCCTGGACCCCTCCCATCTTTGGTGCAAGGGGCCATGGGGCTCTCGGCCAAGCCCAAGTCGATGTGGCGATCTTCGTCTGGGCACGTCGCCACACATTTCCGGAGAGGAATCTCTCTCTGGAGGCTGTTGAAGCTTTGTTTCATGACAACGACCTGACTAAACATGAGCCCAGCGTCGGCCGAAGTGGTAAACCTTGCCCACCTCAGAAGGCGCTCGCTCTTCTTTGTTGCATCCTGATGAATAATGCACTTGGGCGATTGCGTAGAAGCAGTCTCACCGAGGCATCTTATCTGTAGAAGGCACTTCCCGGCTTTTCCAGAAAGGGGCCTTTTAGGGTTTCATATACTAGAAAACACTTTGGTGATCCTACCCTCGACTCTGGCCCTGCCGATCTGTGCCGCCCAGGTGCGGCGGTTCTGGAATCCGTGCGGTCCGGATACCTGTCCTGGAGGCCCTTCATGAAGAACAAGCTCGCGATCGCCCTTGGGAAGCTGAGGGTTTCGGCTCAAAAACGGAAGGGCTCAGGTTCCCAGTCTGTCTAAGCAGACTGCCGGCCAGTACCGCAGAGGCCAAAAGTCCGAAAGGAATCGAATCATCTACGATACTGGTTTGCCGAAGTGACAAGGAGCACCCAGGATCTTCTCGAGCCACAAAACCCTAAAACATCCTAAAACCCTGAAGCTTCACAAAAGGATGCTAAATTGACTTATGCCTCTCATCCCCTACTTCGAAGCTTTATTACCCAGGGCTCGGGCCGATTGCCCTTCGTGGGGCAGATCCAGAAGCCCCAGTCAAAATTCCTTTGGCAGCCTTGAGGCACGCGGGGCAGCTGCAAAAAGCCAAGAACAGGAAAGATTGAGTAAGCGAATCCTGCTTTTCTGGGCATGCGCCAGAAACCACAACATCGGCGAGTTAGGAACCCCAGAAATCGCGAATGCGAGGCATGAAGGGGCCCTAGTCTCATGTGCTCATTCGTCGTGAGACTTCGCTGTCACTGTATCGGCAAGACTGTTGGCTTAATTGTGTACAGTTGTTCGGTTGCTGCTGTTGCTGATGTCTGTTGGGTGTGGCTTGTAACTTACTGCTTGGTTTTGTTGGCTGATTTGTTGCCTGGTTTCTTATTTGCTGTCCGTTCTGCTGTCTGTTGTCTGCTGCTTGTTAGTCGTTCCCAGTCCCTAACTTCGTACTCAGACGTGGCTTCATGAGTTCCGGGCGTAACGCTGCTCCTCCCCCTTGACACCCGCTCAACAGCTTTGCCGCAATAGGCCGGGATGCTGTCATCGATGCGCCACCAGTCATTCGTGCGATAGTTGGTTTCTGAATCCTGTGTCGATGCTTGGAACACCATGGCATTGCAAGCACGCCCGGTGCAGAGCCTAAGACTGCCAGGGTCCTCGTCATCTGCGCCGATGATCGCAGGCTCATTCCAACCGACCAAGGTCCCGTCGGTCTTGGCTTTGCGGTGAAACGCATCGGCTCCAGAGACCCTTTGAAATCACAGTGGGAAGCTTAAGGAAGACTGCAAACTTCTTCAAGCACTCATATCATCCTGAGCCGCATCAATCATATTGGCAACCTGCGAAGATCCAGCTGTCCCTGGGCAGAAGTCGCAGCGGTTCTTGCAGGTGTCCTGATGGAACCTGGGCAGTCGAGGACTGGCGTACTGGATCTCTCCAGTGGCCTTACCTCTACGTTTGGGCAAGTGGCGATGTGCAGGCGTATCGTTCGACATGACCTCGGCGCTTTCTCTAAGAAAGGCGTGGCCGACATTCCTTCGCGGAGGCTCCGAGTCTAGTCTTCTCTCTCAGGCTCCGGCGAAGGCGCTGCGCAAAGGGGGTGCCCTCGAAGTATTGGGCCCTCGTGTCAAACATTCCTGGAGAGCACTGACGAAGCGGTCTTCGGCTCGGCCTCTGGGCTTTTTTCTCTTTGGACAGAGTTCTCTACAGTCACTGCAGCTGAAAGCAATGCTCATGGGGTCCTGCAGGCTTGAAGATGTTGCTGTGAGTCATGTCCTCAGCTTTCAGTTGTATACTCTTCCAAGTCAAGATGCTTGAAGCTCGTCTTGCACGGGATTCCCGATCTTTGGGATGGAGTTTGCGAAGCCACAGCTGGACGAACTGCCGCATCCCGAGCCAAGCTACCATGATGGCCACATCGCCGGGTCGGTCGAAGTTTCGCCATGTCACCTGAAACGCTCGGGTCGTTGGAGATATGTTTCATGTTTGATGTATTTGGTTTCTGCGTGTGGCATACATACATCCATACATACATACATACATACATACACACATACATACATGCGTGCATTTACCTATAGTGCAAATGCGTTTACTGTTTCAGACATGGAAAGTTAAACAGTTAATGTATACTGGAAACCTTGAGAAATCAAAACCAGCCAGTTCTTCTCGTGGGCCCTCCCGTTAAGGCTCGCCTGGGAGAGGATGGTCTGCATGCCGGTGTCGTACCTGAAGCTTGAGGATTTGAGGGCATTTACGGGCATTTGGGGTTCAGACTTTTGAGTTCAGAAGGATTTGGCAGACCCCTCCATTGAAGAGATTTAGGAGTTTTTAAGGTTTGGGGTCATGAAGGCTGAGGAAGATTTTAGGGTTGAGTAAGTGTCAACCTTTAAGGTCCTGAAGGTGTCAGTGACAGGTTCATGCTTTCCATGTAAGCCCTGTCCCGAGGTGCAGCTCGAAGCCATCCGTGACCTTCGGCAGGTCTGTGGCGAAGGTATTGCCCGTGTGCGCGCTGACCACTGAGTTATACCTCAGTGCAGGGTTTTGAGGTGTTCGGCAGCCCGGAATTGAGGACTTCTTGGAGGCAGAGAGATGGCGAGAGAGGGTCGAGAGTCGCGGAGAGGGGCCGCCCAGGCACATGTAGTTGTCTCCCAGCATGGTGACCGCGCAAGAGATGTCGTGCGCCTCAAAGCCTGAGTGTCAGAATCCGAAGTTTTGACAAAAAGCTTCCGGGAGCCAAGGTGCCTTCCAAGCCCAGACCCGGCCAGCGGCCGCCGGAACCTGAGCTTGGCTCGTGACAGCCCCTCCAAGGGAAAGAAAACGCTATTTTGTTCCACACCGCCAAGTCGCCCCAGAAAAGGATGCCCTTCCGGCAAGCGAAAACCTGCCAGGAGAAGAAGACAAAGGCCGATTTTGGAACCCGCCAAGGCCGTGGCCTTGGTGTTTGTCCAGATGAAGCGGCCCTCCTTTCGCGTTGTTGTCCGTCCACTGGTGTAGCGGTACTCATGGGAACCCTTGTTGTCCTCCTCAGTCAATGCTGGCACACTTGCAACTGCAAGCCCGCATAGCTCGCTGAGGCTTGCTTCGGGAGAAGCGGCGGATGGGCTTACAAACAGACAGCAACCAGCAAGGGCCGTCACAAGAGCTGCGATCGCTGAGGGTCCCAGAGTTCGCCGCCGACATACATGCAGCCGCCGCGGCTCCACAGCCGCCCTGCCCCAGAGGTAATGTGCCACAAACGGAAGTCACATCTGTAAGTACAGCGAAACTTCTTTCATTTCAAACTTGTCGTGCTTTTCGCAACATAAAAGCAATCACTCAGTCGACACCCATCCGCCTGATGAATGCGCAGTGTTGGAATCAAACTCGCCCAGTTCCACCACATCCGGGTGGTAGTCCTGCATAATGCAGGAATCACACGGGCTCGGCAGCTCCTTGTCGCCGTAACTTCCGCCTGGTTCTGCGCATAGGTGTCGCCAAGGACATAGGGCACACGAGGAAAATGGAAGCCAGCAAAGCCACCGCCTGCAAGACTTCGCATGGTGAGTTTTTCGGCTAGGGAGGTGCAAACTCGTGTGTCTTGTGGTACTACAGCACAACTTGAGCTTACTTGCAGCTAACTTCGCACGACGCCCACTTGAGGATGGTCTGCCAGCTTCGTAAGTCTAGATCGCAATCAGGTGCGTCACCGGCACTCAAAAAAGACCGCCCCCGAGGCTGTTTGCAAGCAAGGCGCTCGCAGAGTTTCCGATCCATCGGTTCTTCGCATTGGTGCAGTAGAACCTGAGGCAAGCTCGCCGGCAGAGCAGACGGCCTTTCTCCTCTAGGGCACTAGATTCTACTTGCTACAAACCGCATTATGTATGATGTATGCTTCGACTCCCATACCTGATCCTCTTCAGCCAAGTCATGTACGGTTGGTTCTTGGGCGCCGCTTCCTATTGAGTCACCCGTGCAAGCAAGCAGCCCGACAGCTGTGGCATCCGTGGGCACGAGGCGGCTCGGCTGCGTGTTGATCCTCACACCGCCCTGGCCACCGCCCTGAGTTTTTGGGAGACGGCAGGCTTTGTTAAACACGAGGTCCGTCGAGCCGAGGAACTCCGTAGTCGTTGAGCTTGTCGATGATGAGGATAAAAGCTGCGAGGTTGAACTCGAAGAGGTTGTCCTCTTCCTGGGACACAAACTTATGACAAACTTCCGACTAAACGACGATTCAAGGCCGTGGCGCAGTACCAACAAGACCCTGATTTGCTGATGCCAAGTCTCAATGCCATCTTCAAGGTAGTAGGCGCTTCCCGAAATGTCGTAAGCCACGTTGCGCGACACTCTCGAGTTCGAGGTGCCGTGCACCTGGGACGGCAAGGGCGATTGCTTTCCGCGTGCGGCACTCGGATCGCTACGACAAGATCTTGATCACGACAGCTGTTACTGCCGTAATTACCCTTGTGGCTATAACTGTAGGCACCACCACCACCATGACTGATCCCAACAACCACTGTTCTATCGACTGACAAGAGCTGTGTTCACACTCGTGCACACCTAGCGGTATCATGATTGGAAGTGCGGTTGGTTTATGGGCATTACTGCCCGGATCTTGCCGGCCTGACTTCTGGTGCGACCTTCTTTGCGTGCAGCCGGGGACCCGATGTAAAACTTAGACTCTACGCAATAAGCACAGGTTTTGTCTTCGCCCAAGAAGCCCAACACATCCTTGGGCTCATCCGATTCCGTACGCTGTGCCGGCGCTTCTCGGAGCCTCATGGCTCTGCCAGCCTTTTATAGTAAACCTTTTCCTGAAAAACCTGAACCCGAAACCCTATGTACCCCGGAAGTGCGGGATTTATGAAAGGTTCTGAGGGGTATGTATGAATGAAACAAGGGACTGTGAAGGCGCGGAAAAAGCTGTGCTGCACGAGGCAGTCTTCGAAGAAGGACTCCCCATTCACCCGGCCCATGACGTGGAAGTGGAAGGGGTACCTGGCTCCAGAAACGAAAGGCTTTGGCTTCTCTTGCAGTTAACATGCCCTATAGAGGTTCAAGAAATCCTTCTTCACTTGCAGTAACCCTCATAGCAGCTTACGGTTTAGGGTTTGGGCTTCAGGCAAGCTCGCCGAAGCCGCCGGCCCATTTTGTTCTCCTGGCCCATCCGATAGGCCATGGCCCCAGCGATGCGGCACTGGGACCCAGGCATGCACATGATATGGCCGCCGTAACCTTGGAGAACTTGGCAAGTGCTTCTGACGATCCGGGCTCTGTCCGTTTTGGATAGCCACTTTCAAAGCTTCGAATTCTCTCCATCATTTTGAAGCAAATGCAGCTCAAGGAATTTTGGCCTCAAAATACCCTCAACTCTACTCCTTTCATCCTTGCATGCAGGCCCGTTGTTCCTGTTCCGGATATTGCTGTGGTTCCGACTCCGTGCGTGCTGCAAGACATGACATGGATCTTCGGCCGGGCATCGAGTGTTTTCGCTGGCCGCATCTCCTGCCCACCCAAACCCTCCAAGCCTATGAGCACCGAACGTCCATACAAACTGTATCAACTCCAGGCCGCGAAGCAGAATCACCCGTGCCGAACCCCCCCTGAAAACCCGGCAGGCTGCAACCATCTTCAGCTCCTTGGAAGGTGATCGTCCGAGAAAGTAGCGCAACTTCTGCAGCGTACCTCGGACGGGCAAGACGGAGGTTAAGACCCGGTAGCAAGAGAGCATCAACCCTCAACCATCGGTACGTAGCAAGACAAGCATGTCGCTTGTGTGGGACGGCCGTTTGCAGTCGTAAAACATAACTTGAAACTGCACTTCTAGACCCGAGATCGTAATCATGTGAATGCCCCTCACGAATAGAAATTCTTGAAAACGTTGTAGGCCGAAGCGGCTCCGGCCCACCATAGTGCCCGAACTGAAGGCCCTGAGTCAAGGTGATCTGGGAGCCGCTCACCTCGGATTTTGCAGGGCGTTTTGGGGAGCGTAGGATTTAGATTTTAAGGGATTTTTCAGGGTTTGGGGCCTTAAGCTTTTTTCTTGAAGTGGGAGGGGTCGAGCAGCATTTCCCTCTCTGTTTATTTTACGGCGAAAAGAGTTTAGGGGAGCAGGGTGGATGGTTTGGGTTTGGGGTCTTGGGGGTGTGGCGCTCGAGGGTGTAGGATGTCAGGAGTCTGACGGTAGCAACTACGCGATGCAAGCCCGCCACGGGAGACAGAGGAGGAGGTGACACGCGGGGTAGTCCGGGTAGCCGGAGGAAAAAATCGAAAGGGACCAGGAGCGGAAGTTGAAGAAGTCCCCGGGATCTTGCACGGAGAGACAGAGAGGGCGAGTGCTTTCCTGCATGGGCAGACGTCTCCCGGATCTCTGAAGTCATCCCCTTTCCAAGCAACTTCCCCAGTGTCTTTCAAGCTCGGCCAAAGTCTCGCCCTTGGGGCAGCTCCGAAACCCAGAAGAAATCGTTGCCTTCAAAGCCAAAGCCCTGACAGCGAGTGGCCGCCGCGATTTCCCGGACCTCGTTCTGGTGGTCGTTCTGACAACGGGCTCAAGCCAGCTTTCTGAGCAAAGAGACTTTGGCACGCGGTTGTGAGCTAAAGGCCAGCTTCGTTCTGGATTCTTGGGGCTTTGCTCTTAAAACACTTAAGCTGTCCGGATCGTCATCGATGTACGAGGTGGTCGTCAGCACCACCTTCTGCCCGACCATCCAGTCTACCTCGGATTTGACCGGCGACGCACTACGCATGGACATGAGTCGACATGAGTACAGCCATGAGAGAAGTGCTCCTGAAATGAAAGCTTCACAGCACAAACAAAGGCCTCGTCCGCCAGGGACAATTGAGTTGCACCCGGTGGAGCGCTGGCAGAGAGGCGGGTCCTTGGTAGGAGGCGGCAGTACACTTGCTGCAAGTTCAATCATTTGTGCCCGCCCCTCGCAGGAAGCTCAAGGAAGCAGCAGATGGCAGATGGTACTAACTCTCCGTATCCAAGTGCTGCGATCTGCACGAGCGTTGGACTTGAAACGAAGCTCTGAAGGAAACTCGCAACAATCTTGGAACCCAAGGCCCATGGCAGACAAGGTACCAGGTAGGCCAGTAGCGCTTTCCGTACACCTGTGGCATGTGACGTGATGCGAAACGTGAAGCTGGGCCTGAATTTGGGTTAACAAACGAACAGCCTCGGAATTATGGCAGCTATTGGGGTAGGGGAGACTGTGAGCACAACTCTGTCTGTGTGTGTACCCTCTCCAGCAAACCCAGGCGGCTTACTCTCGGTGTGGCCTCCAGGATACCACCGCCGCCCACAGTCAGGCCCTTGGTGTTCAAGGGATTCGTGGACCTGACACGCAACTTGCCACACAGGAAGAATGCGAAGAGCGCGCAGCAGGCCGGGCCTTGAGGACCTGTCGCCGGAGCCGGTGAAGGTCACCACCAGGCCTCCCGCTGTCCTCTCGGGCGGAGATCGGCTCGGGGCGGGTGGCCGCTCGCTCGGGTGGTCTGCTCGGATGCATCATCGACAAAGAATATGCAGTAGCCCGAATGCAACTCAAATGTGACTTTTGCAGATCCGAGTGTCAAGGGGCAGGTGGCCGATCCCAATCGTAGTGTGCCTCTCAGGGTGCTACGTCCGCTTTTTCGGCGCTGCACAGTGAACCCTGTGGGGTAAGTCTGCGGTCAGGACGCCTTACACTAACTTCGACCGTGTCAGTTCCTTCACGACACTTGTTCGGTACATGAATTCGCGGGCGCTGTGACGAAGGCCGTCTCTCGTGCTTGCATCCTCCAAAATCCTGCTGGTAGACATGGTGGTGGTGGTGGTGGTAGCGGCAGCTGCAGCGCTAGCTGCAGCGGCAGCAGTGGCAGTAGGAAAGCAGCAGCAGCAGTCGTCGTCGCCGCCGTCGTCGAAGTAGCAGTAGCAGCAGTAGCAGTGGTCGTCGTAGCAATTGCAGTGGTCGTCGTCACCGTCGTTGTGAGCAGGAGTACATAGACGAAATAGGAATGGCAATAGGCTTTTCAGAAAACACCGGGTTCTTGTCTCGTATACGTGGTAGCAAACCGCAATCGGTCATCTTTTGGGAAAATGCCTCTTGCAAATGCCTCGTACCTGCCAATTGGGCTATCATGGGCTGTCTGCTAGCGCGTGCCTGACCGGGTACGAGTGGCAATAGCGCTTCTCAACATCAAGGAATAGTCGCGGAAACAACGACAGAAATAGTACTGAAGGTAGTTAGTAGAAGGTGGAAGCAGTCGTGCAGGTGGTGGCCGGGGGTGAAGGGATGAAGGAAGCTTCAACGACGATATTCTCACACGCCCAGTGCATGGCATGTGAGAAGCTCGAAGGGCCATCCATCTTGGAACACCAGTTGATAATGTGATGTCCAACATGGACATAAATCTCTTGCCTCGAACGTAGATCGCCTGCGTTTCCAGCGACAGACCTGCCAGCCAAAGTGCAAGCCGACTGAGTCTGGCTGGACATGAAGCGCGACTTCAACACACATGCACAAAAAAAACAGCTTCTTGGCTGTACGAATGGCCGCATCATGCAGATAGCAGCGGCAAAACTGACACTACACACGCCGGACTAAAGAGACTGAGACCTGCCACATCGCCGATGATGAGTTCAGCTCCGCTGTTGATCGTGAGCGATCGGATTGTTGCTGAGGCGGAGAGAAGGTAGCGCCCACCTCGGCATCTTTAAAGGGAGCATCGCCGTGTGTGACAGGATGGTCCCCCCCCTTTCCTCTCCTCCGGCTCACGGCCGAGTCGCTGGAGATCGTGATGTCCCCCGACGTGCCTAAGTTGCTGAAGGGCGTGAGGCCGGCCTCCTGCACGGCCAAATTCTTCTCGGCCACAGTTCAACTGCAAGCATCCACATGTTCCTGCCTCTGCTCCCTTCGAAAGACCAGGAGGGGGCTTGGAAATTATGCCGCTGACAAGCTCTGTGTTTTGTCTTCAGAGCTCTGCTATACAGCAACTGTGGTCCTCGTGAGGACAGCCAGAAGGCTGACTCATCGTCATGGCACCTAGGACTGTCGCAGTCGTCTCCCTGAAACCCTCCTGCAGAGGACCGTCTGGGGCATCCACCGGCACCAGGCATCGTCTTTTGAATGGCAACCGGGGTGTAAGGCGTCATCTCGAGCTCCACCTTGCAGGGCACCGTAAGGACAGCCGCACCAAACGAGCTTTTTGTGGGTTTCATCCCAAGCCTCGCTCTTGCTGAGCTCAGGCTTCAGCTGAATCCTTGGGAGAGGCTGAAGAATTGCAGGCGATTCCTATTCTTATAAACTCAAAGTCCCAGTGCTGGGCAATGGGTCCCCGACATGCCTCTTTACCGTCCTTTGTGGAGGCCTGACGTCTGTGCCATCCGAGCATCATGGACAGGGACTTCGTGAGCTGTTTGGAAGGTCCTGAGGCGAGGTGGGAGATTTCTTATCCTTGGGAGGTTCTTTTTTTTGCAGGCTGTCCTACAAAGCAGGATGCAATGAAGCGGCTTTGTGCAATGTCAAAAGGAGACCAACCAAAGCCAAGGACTCCTACACTTGGGACCTTGACTACAGCTCCTTCTACGGTTCTGGGAAACTCTTGATGACAATGTAAGCAGAAGTCGCAAAGTAAATTTGACAACCTGCTACAGTAATTACCCTGGCCTGAGCTGAAGCTGCCCTGTTGCCAGGCCTTGGCTGTTCGGGTTCTGGTGCTTTCTCGGGCTCGAAGGAAAAAGCAGCCGTTCGGCAAACCCAACACAACTCAATTGCGTGCTTGTTTCAGAAACACATGGCAAAGATAGCAGAGACATGATGATAAGTATCCTGTCTCCATGCCAGCTGGGGCACTATGAACAGCCCGACAAGCACTGGCAGCAGCGCGTGGACCGGAATTTTCACCTAGCCACGGCAGACTGCTGAATCTTGTCGGGCGCTTTGCCACTCTACTCCTCTTTGAAAGAAACTCATCCTGCATGTCTGCTCTTTCGGGCTGCCGACAGTAAACCTGGGTAGGACATGTGGCCATTCTACACTTCCACTCTTGTTCTGTCACGGGAAGCCCACTATAGTCGGTCAGATTGCCATCGTCGGACGGAGGTCGATGGCGTGATGTGCGGGAAAGGGGAGGATTCAAATTTGGAGAGCTCACAGCTGCAATCATTGCTTTGCTTTGCGAGAACAATCTCTGCAGCAAGAAGTAACGGAAGCAACCATACAAGAGCTCCAAACGGCACTTTGCGATACCTTGAAGCAGCACTGCGAGAATTTTTGCTGAAAAGTACATCAGTGTCAGTCGTTTCTCCCTAGTTCGTCTCGTAGTTCTTTCTCAGCGGACTGCTAGCAGCAGCCACTCAGACCGCAATCCCGCGCCTCAAACAAAACCATGTAACTGCAACTGCACTTTAAGAACGTACCCCACGGCGGGGCCAATTCATCATGTTTTTCGGGTCTTGATTTAGGCACATTCCCCTGGCTGATCGGCATGTGGGGTTAGGTTGGGGCTCCGGTGTTGAAGGCATCTTAGTCTCAAACCCACGCAAGGATCTCTTTTTCCACGGAACAGAGAAGTCCTCCGTATTGGAGGCTCCCGGATCCGGGCTCGGGTCCTAGGTGCAAGGCTTCTGACAGCCGTCTTTTGACCGCTTCCAAAGAGCCATTTGGGCATCTTTCCAGGTCGACGCGGCAGTGACCTGACAAAGGCGTGGTAGTGATCCTCATGGCAGAATTCAATAGACAGCCTCACATTGAGAATCACGAATTCAGTGCCTGTTACGGTACGCACGGCGAAGAGTCGCATTACACCGAGCATACCCATAATCTTCTTTTTGAACCGACTCCTCCTTTTGATGTTGCTGCTGCTGCCATGCTACTGTTCCTATCGCCACGCATGTCAAACTGACGCCAGAACCATTGGTGCGCTTCTGGCCCTGGCTCTGACGGCTAGGGTCACAGTGCTTCTTTTCTTCTGATCGGTGTGCAACTTCTGTTTTCGCAACCGCTGCGAAGTTCATGCACCATAACGTCCCAAGACTGCCGACGCTCGAATGCGGATTCCTATCTCGATCCGTAAACAGGCCTCTGGGAAGGCCTCGGGATGCTTCCATCTGCCTTCATCCATCAGCCACTTCGTAGCGTAGTAACCTCAGCTCATTGGGGCTTTAGACAGAGTAGTTAGCAACAGTTAGTAACATCACTCCTTCGGGTTCCGAGTGGTAAGTTATGGTAACAATATAGCCCCAAACCCTGTTCTGATCGGCAGGCCCTTCGACAGAAGACAGGTCCGGGAATCTCTGGCCTTCCGCATCCAAGCAGCAATCTTCATGCGGCACCGAGTTGTGGCAATCTTCCTCACAAAAGCCCACTGCTAAGTCTAACAAAGGCAGTTCCAGCATGGTGCATGTGGGCCATGCCTCTTCAACCTCGTCGGTCAGCGTTTCGGAATCCTGGAAAGGCTGTCACACACACACACACAATGGCTGCAAGCGCCTCATCCATTGCCGCCGGCAAGATGTCACTGCTTTCTGCAGCCAAGTCGCATGGGGACAGGGCTTCTGGCAGCCGTCCTTGCCACGTTTCCAGAATGCCGTTTGGGCATCTTCCCAAGACGATTCGGGCGTAACCTGCCGAAAGCAGTCCGAGCGAACATTTGCAAACAGGAACGAGGTGTCACCCCGCATCCGCATTGTGCCGTGACGGGTATTGTATCTTGAACAACGTGCCAGGCCTCAGGAAAGGCCTCAGGGTGCTTGTATCTGCCTTCTTCCATCAACCATTTCGTGGCATAGAAGCCTCAGCTCACTCAGCTCACGGGGCCAAAGGCCAATTGCCCACCCAGAAAGCTTTGCCCATCTTTGCCTCACAAGCCCTCAACCTTAAATTCGCGAAGCTGCATTTCTCGGGCTCCACGGAGGTGTAGCAATCCTCCTTCGGGACCTCTTCCTCCTCTTTCTCCTCCTCCTTCTCCTGCTCTTCGGATTCCTGATCTTTCTGGGCTTCAGGTCGGGCTTAGAGTTTAGAGTTCAGGGCTTACGGGTTCGGGGTGTAGGGTTTGAGATGAAGGGGTTAGGTTGAGGCTTGCAAGTTTAGGGCCTTTCTCCTGATGCGAAGTAAATCGGAAACCTGCAACGCGCTCGGGCAGTGCTTGGCTGCATAGCTGCCTCTCTGCTTGGGGACATGTGCTCGCTTCCGGACTTCGTGTCTTTAATATCTTCTAGGATGTACACACGGCCCTAAGCTCTGAGCCCTGAACATCTCCAAACCTTACACACTACGCTCTGCAGCGCCCCGTCCCCTATGCCCAGATGCTGAGCTCATAAGGCACCGCTCCGAAAGGGATTCCCAGATACTAGTAGCAGTGGGTACGGCAAACATAGGGATATCCTGCAAAGTGTACTGAAGCATGCTGGGGCGAGCGCGAAGAGCCAATTGCAAGCATGAGACTGGTGCTCTCTTGCGATGGGATCCTTCATTCCCTAAACCTTTCGAGGCCACGAGGTGCAGAACAGTATCAGTATCTGCAAACTCGAGTGTGCATTGCGACCAGCCGCAACCGACTGAAGCCTTTCAGAGCTTTCGAAGACCTTACGCATAATAAGCTATGACACTGGATAAACACGGACGCCATGTCGCGTAAGGGTTATGTGCAAACACATCAGAATGCACAATAGCAACAATGCTCACCAAACTTTGCACCAAGTTCCCCGGAAAGACGCCCCAAACGGAGGATGGGAGGGGCCCTCGGGGCAGGGTGCACGGACCCCCTTATGAGTCCTGAACTCTACATATTAAAAAAATGAAAACCCCGAACCCCAAATCCGAAAGCCCCCTGCCCAATCCCTACAAACCCTAAATCCTTTCCAACATTCCCTAGATCTCAAATCAATCCCAAACCCTGTCTCACTACATCCTAAATCCGAAACCTTTTCTCCCAATCTTTGAGAAATTCCCTCCCAAAAAATAAGCTCCGGTCAAGCTGCTTCTGAGCAGGGCTTCTTGCAGCTGCCTTCTGAGCGCCGCCAGAGCGCTCTCTGCGCATCTTCGAAAGTGGAGTGTGCTGTGACCTACCAGGATCAGAGTTGCAATAACCAAGCACACCTTTATGTCCGCGTCTGGGGCTTTACTGGAGCTTAGCAGGGGTTACAGCCCTCTGATTCTGTTCGGATTTCGAGCAGGGACGATAAACAACGGTGAGATCATTCAGCGCGGATATCAGGAGGGCTGGAGTACAGTGTTTCAGCTGAGAACTGTGAACACAAACAGTTACAGCGAGATCGAAGAAAGCATTTGTGAATCTGTGCCTCGGGGAAGCTGTGGGGATGTTGCCATCTGCCTTCGTCCAGCAGCCACTTTGTAGAATAGTAGCCTCAGGTGGGAAAAATCAAGGAAGTCCCTTCGGGGTGGGTCGATATTAACTTTCCCAGATTCATGTGTTCTCAAATGCTCCTACGAAGCCTGTACACTCACCCTTAACAAACTCTCAAGCCGGAAACCTACTGTACCAATAATCGTAATGATAGGGATATAGTCATAGTCAGAGCAATACGACGAATGGAGCCGCAGTAGAGTCAGGAAGCAGTCATCTGGAGGGACTGCATTGTGACACTCTTCCTGCCGAACAAGCGAGTGTCGGTGTCAGGCTTTCTAGGCATGTCAGGATTGTGGGGCTTGGGCTCTGTAGGTTTGGGATCTGGAGTCATTAGGCTTAGCTTCAAGGGCCCCTTCAACTTTAAGGGGTTCAGAGCTTCGGGTTTTCGGGTTTGGATTGAACTTTGGCACAACCTGGGCTTCGGAGTATCCAACCCGCTGGATAATCTCAAACGTCTTGGATGTCCGTGCCTTGTCGATGTCGTCCGCAGATTCCTCGGGCTCTCTCTTTGCTTTGGACAGCGAAGCGGGCTGCACTCCTTCGCAAGCCCTAAACTCTTGCTGTCTGTAATTCACCAGGCAGCATGGGGACACGGCTTCTTGCAGCCGTCTTTGCCACGTTTCCAGAGTGCCTCTTGGGCATCTTCCCAAGATGACTCAGACGTAACCTGCCGAATAAAGCCGTAAGAACAGGGCAGCAGTCCTAGGAAATCATGCTTTGCAGGTTTCAACGAAGTGTCACCATGTGTCTGTGACAAACGTCTACCTTGATTAAGCGCCAACGCCTCCGAAAAGGCATCTGGATACTTGTATCTGCCCTCTTCCATGAGCCACTTTGTAGCATAGAAGCCTCAGCTCATGAGGGAAATAGCAATCATTTCTCACACAAGAAGTATTGCTCATCTTTGCCGGCGAAGGTGCATTTCTCGGGCTCCACCGACGTGTAGCAGTCCTCCTCAGGCTCAGGGACCTCTTCCTCCTTCTCCGGCTCTTGGGATTCCTCTTTCCGGGCTGGAACTGAGACTGGGGTGATCGTCTGGAAGCTGACACAAAGCAAGATCACGCCTCTTCAGCCTTCTGCGTTGTCGTCTCGGGTTCCTGTCGCAGAACTTTCAACTCGAGTTGCAGAAGGCTTTGGTGTTTTTTGGCGTTTGGCTGTAACGTTTTCCAGCCTGCGTCGTCTGCGGTTCCGGGGCGCAGGGCTTCTTGCAGCTACCCTCAGACCGTTTCCAGAGTGCTGCTTGAGCATCCTCCCAAGTCGAGTGGGCGGTGACCTGGCAGAGATTTCGGTTCCGGGTTTCGTCAGGCTTCAGCATGGGTTTCAGCATCAGGTGTTTTGGGGATTTCAGGTTGTAAAAACGATAGGTTTCCCCGCCTTCGGGCTTCGGGAGGCGTTTCGGGCGGCTTCGGCTTAGGGCTTCGACAGCTTGGGGCTTTCAATCCTTCGAAGGTCGCTGGTCGAGCCTCTGGGAAGGCATGCGGGTGTTGCCATCTGCCCTCATCCATCAACCACTTCGTGGCGTAGTAGCCTCAATTCGAGAGAGCGGTACTGCAACGCAAGTCTGTTCAGCTGCAGCCTTGCGCAGACAGGGAGCAGTCTTCAGGCGGAACGGAGCTGTGGCACTCCTCCTGAGCAGAAGCGCGTTCATGGAGGTGGTGGAAGGTACTGTTCTGGATTGTGGCCGTGCCTCCTTCTCTGGCTCCTCCTCTTCTGTCTCGGACTCGGATTCCTTCGCTTCGCATCTGCTGCGATGGGTCAAACAGACTCTGCCGTCAAGAAATACACCAAGACTCACGGCATTCTCGAGGCCGCTAGGCCTTGAGCCCTCACGGAATCCTCAAACCCTACATGTCATTAAACCTTGAATCCAAAACCCTAAGCCCCGAACCGTAAACCCCTGAAGCCCCAATGCCCTCAAATTTTAAGTCAGGCCACATGGGGGCAGGGCTTCTTGCAACCGTTCTTGGAACGCTTCCAGAGCGCCTCTTGGGCATCTTCCCAGGTCGATGACGCGGTGACCTGCCAGCTTCAGACTTCGTTTTGGTAGTGGAGAATGAGCCTATTAGCACTAGTCATGACAACAGTCGTAATGGTAATAGTGATAACAACTGATCGTCAAACCGATAGTAATGTGTGGTTTTGATTAATAAACCCCCCCCCTCCCCCCC
>CAJNJA010019255.1:0-10296 GCA_905231915.1 Symbiodinium necroappetens
TCGGCAAACGCGAGAGTGTCGAAAATGCCATGCTTTCCTGCACTTCTGCGTTCTGCAATTTCACGTGCCAAGTCATGCAAACAGAGACTTCAACCCTCACGAAGCACTGTAAATACCACGTCAAACTGCCCTTGCTGCCTACTGATGGTGGGCAAACGGCCTCTCCAAACCCTAGTACTAGTACTAGTACTAGTACTAGTACTACTACTACTACTACTACTACTACTACTACTACTACGACTACTACGACTACTCCTGCTACTACTACTACTACTACTACTGCTGTTGCCAATACCTAGGAGGAGAAAACCTAATATACAAAACTGCTAAAATGGGAGGTCACAAAAGCGAGAGCAGCTGGAATCTTCGACAAAAAACCGGCCAAGCCGACACCGCAATGGGACCGTAGGGTTTATAGGGTTTGGGGTTTGAGGTTTAGGCTGACTCAGGCAGTAGCTGCAATCACATCAGTTGCGGTAGGTCGACGTGTGTTAGCATCAGCGGCTCGATCCGGTTGCCGCTACACCCCGATCAGCCCTCGACCCCGAACCCTCCAAAGTCAGAGCACTTGGGTTGAGGGTTCAGGGCTTCAGTCGTTTAGGGTTTAGGGTTTCGAGTTTCCGGGTGTTCAAGCTTAGGGTTGAAGTGTCGGAATCTAAGGACTTTTGCGGGGTTTAGGGTTTAGTTTACAGTTTAGGGGTGTAGGGTTTAGGGTTTCGGGGTTTAGGGTTTAGGTCCCTGAACACTCGCAACCTTGAGTCCTTGGACCCTTCGGGAAAAGGAATGGGCTGTGTGACGCTAGCCCTGGCGCCAGAGATGCGGCTTTCAAGGCTTTACGCTTTAGGGTTTAGGATTTAGGGAGTAGGGATTCAGGGTTTAGGGTGTAGGGCCCAGTGTAGGGTGTACGGGTGTATGGGGTTAGGATTTAGGGTTAGGGTGTCAAGCTTACGTCCTTAGTGTTTGTAGGGCTCAGAGATGTAGTGGGTTCAGCAGTACAGCATTTCGTGCTTCATAGTCCGGGTGTTTTTTTCCGCTCGGGCCACCCATGTACCTTCAAGACCTCGGAACGATCGAAGCTAGATTTGATGTTCAAGATACCAGGCTTAACCTCTGTCGCTAACGTCCTCTCAGGGTTTAGGGGCCGGAACCCTAGTCACGAAAGAAAGGCCAAATATGGCAGATTCTTCGAACTATGGCCTTCTTGGATTCCCAAAAACAGTGTGTGTGTGTGTCATGTTTGTAAACCCCAAAACCCTAAACCCTATCAATCCTAAGCCCTAAACCCGAAGAAAGACCGTGGTCTCTGGAAGCTTGGAGCTTGCTGAAGGAGGTGCGGACACATATGTTGCAGAAGCGTTTTTCGATTTCCCCGTCTTTTCAGCCGATATATGGGGGGACCTGGGGTAATTAATGGGGTGAGGGCCAGACTTCATGGGCCTATAGCTGCACGATTGTAGCTTGTTCGGCTGATATATGATACATCATAGCAGACAATATGGTATAATGGAATGCTGTATACTGAAACATATCATAGCGAAATATACTATGTCATAGCCAAATAGAATGGCAGAGAACATAATTAGCAAGCATGGGATATACCATGCTACAGTGTAACATAGAAGTATCGAATATAACATAGTACTTATACATATATATATATACATGTCTGCATACTTATCTAATAACACATATACACTCACATGTATATTCATGTACATATGCATTAACACCAATCGCTTAGTTGCTGGACTAGACAATGACTCAAGTGGATAATGTGCGGAAGCGTTAACGAATTAAGCTTCCTAGCCAATCAAGTAATTAGGCATTCCGCTATTTGCAAATTGGTTACTTAAAGGTCTATTGCGGTAATATTTTAAGCAGACACTTGGTGAACTAGTGAATTGGTTGGCTACTTAATTGCACTCTCACTGCTTCATGAACTACTTACCGAAACTTGCTAAACACTTAATTACTTAAATACATCAAGACAATGAATTCGTAGATGTGTTTTGCCCTGGCTTGCAAGTAGTTGCCCTGAGTCGTGGTTTTGGGTAGGCTGTTTAGAAGGGTGCTTAGGGGTTAGCGGGTAAGGGATACAGTCCTCTTTATGTAGCATTTGTGTTTGGTGTGTGAATGCTACTGCTACCCGACAACACCCTATAAAGACACACAAGACCCTACATACCCGACGAAGCCCTTAAGAGTGCTCCCATAGGAAGTCGCAGTGTGAAAAATGAGGCTCACACCCTGTTCACCGGAGAAGGATGCTTCGGGCCCCCTACGGCTATGTTGCCGAAGAACACACCCGGACAGTGCATGAGCCCGGTGGGGAATAATGTCTGAACAGATCTAAGGACAGGCTCCTGAATTCCTACCCTTCCCAAACCGGTTTCAAGAGCAATCAAACTAAACCTTACTCCAAAAGAGCTAGCCACTTGTTCATGGACAAGGGAAGCTGAAACCCTATCCCCTTCAGGCTCATGCCCTCAGGATATGTTTGTATGTTGAGCGCGCAACGGTCCAAGACCGTTCACGGAAGCATTGTCCGACAGCAGACGGCGTGCTTGAGGGACCAGAAAGGCAGACGAATACCGCCCTCATCAACTCCTGGACTCTAGACATTGCCCCGCCCCGATTGGGTAGTTTGTTAAGTAGGGTCCTGTTTAGGTCCCCAAAACTACGACACCCCTATATCAAGGACCTTGGAAAGGACCCTAATTTTGAGAGCCACCCATATGCACTGAATCGTAGATGTTACATTTAAGAGTATGGTTTAAGTAGAAGCAAAAAAGTTCGGAGGTAACATCTTCCTCATGCCTTGCCAAGTAAAGGCAAGCCCATCAGTAACCACCCTCAGTCCATTCTCACGCTGTTAAGGATTATCCCTATAAGCCCAACACTCCAGACCCTTAGCCCCAAGCCGCGTATTGATACGTATATAGTTAGTCTTATACATAGACACACATTTATATATGTGTATATACATACATATATATATATATATGTATAGAGAGAGAGAGGTGCTGGCTCGTCTCGTAGCCAAGTCCGAGTCCCGAAGGCCAACGCGTTTGTGAAATGAGATGTTCGCGATCGAGACAAACTTTCCCTTGGGCCCTTGGGTGCTGGGGTTTAGAGTTCTAGGATTTTGGATTTAGGATTTAGGGATCTTGGATTTTGGATGTATGGTTTAGAGTTCTAGGATTTGGGATTTAGGGTTTAGGGTTCTAGGCAATAGGCCTGGGCGAACAGGGTTCTAGGATTTGTGGCTTTGGGGGACTTAGGGCTGGAGGACTTCATGGCTTCTTGGCTTTAGGGGCCGGGACCTTGTAGGAGGACTGGCTGCAAAGGGGTTGGGGGGATTATTTTTTTCGGCTTACCGATTTGTAGCTAGCAACAACATCACCTGATCGTCCGTGCAAAGGCTGGGAAAGGATGGCTCTAATGTTCCACCAAAACCCTGTTCCAACTATTCAGACCCCTTCTACATTCAGATTGCTGGCCTAGGCTAGGCCTGAACCCCGCACCCCTTTAACACATCACAAAGACGTTTAATTAGGGGTTATTATGAGTGTCCTGCACCTGCCCGTTTCCCTTTTATCGCCTCGAGGGTCTACTTCCGCTAGTCCTCTCGCATATGCTGTTGAACAGGGTCTATATCATGAATCCCTTAAATTATCTTCTATCTATCGACGTTTGTTCATATAAATGTCATGATCATGCTGTTCTTGTCATCTGAGCCTTCCGCACCTGGGGCAGCATGGCATCGAGGAAGCCGGGGGTTCAGATTTTTTTAAAGGGGCTTAGGATTTAGAGGGCTTAGGGTGTTGCCATAGCCAGGGTTTAGCATGAATAGGGTTTCATCGGGATGATGGATTTAGGCATCCAGGGTTTCGAGTCTAGCTTCGTGGATTTACTGACTTTCTCTCGGACTGTAGCTTGTCTCTGTGTGTCAAGCGCTGAACTCGACCGGCCGACAGCTTCTGAGCCCGAGAAAGCGAGAGAGAGAGAGAGAGACAGAGAGAGAGAGAGAGAGAAAGAAAAAGTGAAGGAGAAACAGAAGGAGAAAGATGAAGGCAAAGAGAAATGGAGAGCTATCTGACGAAGCTCAACATTACATACTTTAGGTTTGGTCTTTGGGCCCATTAGCTTGCATTTTTGTGTCTTCAAAGGAAAGATAGAAAGAAGTCAGCCGCCATGGGTGGGCCTTGCTTTCTCGTGGAGCCCGGCAAGGCCAAAGTGGCAGCCCCTCCATGCACGGACAACTTTCAGGCCATTGTTTTGGCGATGTAGGGATTTAGGGTGTAGTGGCTTCATGGATTAATCGTGTTGGTGCTTTAGGGGTTAGGGGTTCGGCAGTATGTAGGTTTGGCGCTTCAGAGACATCTCGTACAAATGGGTGTTTTCTGTTAATGATTCTTGGCTTCTTAATGATTTTTGGCTGCTGCACCCCTCCTGGTATGTGTCTTACACAATGTCCCCAAAACGCCAGTCCAGTTGACCCCACAGTGTTTAAATCCTACGGGACGACTATGCAAGAGCATGCTGTCACGGTTGCCCTAGACGACCCCAGTTGGCCATGTGGTGGGCTACTGCATTTGCGCCCTACATACCTACACCTAAGCCCCTATGTAAGTGCTCCTTGGGTTGGGTATATGCGGGCCTGGCTGCACTGTAAACCTTGCTCTCTGCACCCGAAATTTCGGGGTGTCTCGGTGCCAAACCCAGGACTCGAAGCCTTAGAAGCCCTTTGCCCTCAATTTGGACATGACTTCGTTGAGGGGTTGGGGTTGACTACTCATCATATCTTTAGGGTGTCGTTTAAAGTAAAGAACTATACCTCATCTTCAAAGCTCAGACATGCAAGTATATTTAGCATGCATAAAGCCCTTTAGCATCCAGCTTTTCGAGCCCTATGTACGCAGTACACAGCGACGACGCACAACCCCACAGAAAATCTGCTTAAACCCAATAGACCCTGAACCCCTACCTGCCTTACCTTAAGCCTCCTACCGAGGTCCACAAGAGCCCTCGGTACAATAGATGCTGACAGTGGCAAGCTCTCAGCAATCGGACTTGCTTTTGGGTTCGCAGGGTTCAGGATTTGAAGCCTACAACCACAACCCCCCTACCGAAATTTCAATGCTCCAGGCTCTATGCACCAAAACACCCGAAGCCGGATCCTGACTGCCGCAAAGCCACAAACTCTTCAACGCTCCGACTCATAAAGCAGCATAGAAGCTCAATAAGGCATCTCTTCACAACTGTAAACCCTAAAGCCTAGCCAAGAATCTTCAGCCTTCAGGCCCTGAGCCCACAAAGCGAGCAGGTGCGAAAGTTCTTGTTCGATGGCCGGGAGTGGGAGTCGGTGGAGCAGTGCTATCAGGCAATGAAGTTGCTCCGCCGAATGAGGCCTAGTTTAGGGTTTAGGGTTTAGGGTAGATTTTGACAACAATAACACAATGACCATTTAGAGTAAAATGAATGATAAATACCACAAGGCTTTAGATAAATCACTCGACAGCACGAAGATGCCTCGCCTGGAGCGTTACAGCGTGAGTGCCGAAATCTTGAACCCCAACCCGAAAGTGGCCACGATGTTTATACCAGGTGCCAGGGTATATTTTGCTCTAGCGACGAAAAGCGTTTTTTTCTGGTAGGATTCGGCTAACAACCTGTGGGAAGATGAAGATGCCGTACAACCCTAAGGCTCCCAAGGGCTCATACCTATATGGAGGCAAGAGTGTATACTTAGGCATGAAAGTAATCTATGTATATACCTGTATAGGTTATAAACCCTAAACCGGTACATACTCTATAAGCACATGGAGTCTGGGGGCTTAGGGTTCAGGGCTTGGTCGGGCGATTGCACAAAGTCCAGATGGAAGAAGGGGTTTAGGGTTTAGGGTTGTTACTTCGCTGCAAAGACCTCGAGCTTTGCGTGTCAACCTGCCGGGCGTTGTTTGAATATCCTGCACGGGTCTTGGCGACTTATCCAAGAACTCAGGGACTATAGTTTTTTGGGAAATGGAACAACGACGGTTTAGGGTTTAGGGTGTAGGGCTTAGTGCAGAATCGAAAGTGCACGGAGGTTTTCAGATTTCGGATGTTCGGGATGGATGATGTCAGGCCAGGTGCCGTTTCGGAGGCGTTTAGGAGGAGGGTTGGGGGCTGCGGGTCTACGTTCAGGGTTTAGGGTTAAGGTTTGGGTTTCGCATCTTGCCCAGGATGATTCGTGCCTTGCCATGGACAGCTTGACAGGACTGTGCAGCGCAGCGGCTGAGACCGTGAAGGCCAAGGCATGGAGGTCACTTGCAACATGAAGTGGCGAAGAACCCCGAAGCCTAAACTAGCCTTGAACCTCTCTAAACTTCCGAAGGCCCTTTGAACTTCAACCTGTCTTTATTCGGAATCAGGCTCGGGCTGTAGCAATTGTCGGTGAAATGGCCGAGGTTTAAAGACCACAGCACCCAAGCGCCTCGGCGTGCACTGGCCACACACCTGCGGCTCAGCTCTGCCACAAAAGCCGTTGTCTATGCAATTTAGGCACCATCGTAGTTTCGTGCTGTTGGGGTTCAGGGCTTCCTCGCAAAAAATTAGGAGAAGCTCCGCAGCATCAAGAAGAAAGACAAGGACTACGGTACCAGGGCTCTGGGCTTAGTATAGACTTTGCAAAAACGAGTCATGATTCTGATGATCCTTCTTCGATGTTTGCATATCTGAAGTCGAAAAGCTGAACCGTGCGCTCCTGTACAGCCTTGCATTATTTCTTGCGTGTGTAGGGCCCTTTCCAGATGCTGAAAGGCAACTGTGCATGCAACTGCCTGGTTTGGGGTTTAGGGTCCAGAGAGACCTCGTTCAAAAGGGTTTAGGGTTTAGGATTTGGGGGGGGAGGCAGGTATCTCTGTAGATCTCTGCAGTATTCATTCGGGCCATACTACTGAGTGCTACGCTCGTGTACAGAGCATGTTGCCATTCGGCTGGATGTGTGCATGGAGTGGCTAAATATTTCAAGCTTAACCGTAGACCCTTCCTGGTAATGTCGCCCGTTTGAGTATGTGTGTCTGCACCTGCAAGGCCATAGCTTGTTGACGCTCTAGAGAAGATAAGCCAGGAGTTAAGATGCCTGTCTGCAGTATTTGTGTGTGTTTGTGCATCTATCTATGATCGGTCTATCTGTCCATCCATCGATCTATCTACCTACCTATCTATCGATTTATCTATCTATCTATCTACCTATCTATGTAACTAACTAACTATCCATCTATCTACCTTCCTATCTATCTATCTATCTATCTATCTATCGGTCTATCTATCTATGTATCTGTCTGTCTATCTATCTACCTACCTAGCTATCCATCTATTTATCCATCTATCTACCTATTTATCGAATCTGTTTATCTATCTAACTATCTACCTACCTAGCAGTCTATCTATCTATTTATCTAATCTGTCTATCTAGCTATCTATCTACCTACCTATTTTATCTATCGATCGATCTATCTATCTATATTCTGCCTGATGCGGAGCTTGCCATGGCCAGGAGAACGACTCAGCACATGGAATGCGGGTTTGGTCAGAGGGGCAGCGCCACAGCTCCTGTGCTTCATGTAACGAGGGGCCTTTATGACTAGATATGTCGTTTAGGGTTTAGGGTCTAGTATACCGCAGAACCCCGTGCCCAATTTTGAATCTGACCCTGTTCTTATTCAGATTTTAACCGTATTCCGCTTATCAAGGCCCCTAGATTTGATGTTTCACCACACCTTCCCTCAAAGAGGTGTAAAGGCCCCAGCCATGAAGCACTATACATTCTTCCAAGATCGTCGAGTTCTAACATCCTGAAGCCCTGCGTAGGCCCCAGCAGCCCTGAGCTTTCAGGAGCACTCATAGAGGCCCTGGTGGAGCGAAGGTTTAAGGGTCGAGGGTCGGAGGCGGAGGGGTTAGGGGTTCGGGGTTTAGGGCTTTAGGGGTTTAGGATTTTAGGATTTTAGGGCTTTCAGGGTGTTAGGGCCTTTTGTTGCTACCACCTTGCTTGACCGAGGGATGCCGAAAGGGCTCCACGCTCGGATCGTGTGTGGGCACTGTGGTTCTCGAAATTAGAGTCCATTTTTGGGTTATACGGCTACTACGGTACTCCTATAAGGATCCTAAAAGGGACCTCATTTGCAGAACTACCCATGGCATTACTTGGTGCGTTTCTAAACTAGGCTAGAGCGCACCACAAAGCCTTTTTACCATTACAGAGACCTCTATGCAATTGGGAGAGTCTCCGGGTTTGTCCTGTTGTCGTCGGCTCCATAAACCCTTGGCCCTTGAAGGCAGAATCCTGGGTTTAGTATTTAGGGTTTTATGGTTTAGGGATTTAGGGTTTAGGGTGGCCTTTGTGGGCCGGCCATGGGTCTGAGCACCAGCGCGTTTAGCCCCCTCACATCTCAAAGGTATGTAGGGGAACTGACGGCCCTTCACCTGGGCCTTGGGTTGAGGATGCAGCCTTTACCAGGCACCGGGTTGCAGCAAACCTAGAGATCTCAGGGCTTCGCCGCTAGAGATCTCAGGGCGCTTTTCTTGTTTTCATTTGTCCGTCGCCCAACAATGGAAGAACCGGCAAACGCATGCTCATCCCAAAGCTAGTGAGCTAGTGTTTTAGGCGCCCATACAGACAAGTAGTATGGGCCAGGCTAGTGCAAGTCACAAGATGCCCTTCCGGGAGGGAACCCTTAGCATTCTGGCTCTCCGAGGCTTTAAGTATTTTGGGTTCTCTTAGCTGCAGAGGTCCACGGGATATGAGCAATTCTAAACCGTTTAATCCTCGGCTATCTCACCTAAACTGCCATGATCTACTGTCTCGTAGGGCCCTATATGCATTCTATATTAGGGGTTTGCAGCATGAGATTCCACAAAACACAAGGCCGTGGTACTTTGGGGTTTGGCCCTAAACCCTAGACCGTTTTGGCCTCGAGAGTCCAGGCAACCTGAGAAAAGACTGGGAGGCTGTGAAGGCCTTTCTGCGGTCAGTGGTTTAGGGTTTAGGGTTCGGGGGCCGTAGACATCCATCCCCAAATTCTGCACTGTGGGGGGGGGGGGGGGGGGTGCGTTGATGCACGGTTTAAGATTTACATAGGACGTTGGGGTGTGGCGGTTGTGGGCTAGGTCAGGTTATGTTTTTCAGGCCAGTTCGTGAGGTTGGTGCCAAGGTGTCAATGGCCCCTAAGATCCTTTAAGCCTGCCTTTTTAGAAAGGCTTGGTGATGTTCCGGTATGCATAGTGAGCTTGACTTTCATGGGGGTTAGAGTCCTTTCAGGGACGGCTGCTTCAAGTGAACGGATACTAGGTTTGTGTCTCCGGGTTCTCTAGTGACTCTAGTATTGGGTCCTAAAGGGTTCTATAGGCTGGGTTTACGGCGAGCCTCAGCTGCGACGGATGATGATCAAGCAGCAGCCAGCAGCACGAGTCAGCAATTGTTTAACTCACATGTTGTTGCTTGCACAGATTTTTAGGGACCAACTTGGAGGTAGTAGCGTTCTGAGGTTTGTCTCGCCCGTCCGCCAGCATTTGGATCGGAGTGCCAACTGCTCTGAGTTGACTACTGAAGACTGCGCCACGTGATCTCCAAATTATCCCACGATTGCGCTATGTAGCCCTCGCATGTAGTTCCGGTTTCTTGGCCACCTTGTTTCCGTGTTGAAGGAATGAATACCCTAGCTAGAAACGGGTTAACAGTCAGATTGAATGGTATAGGGCCTAGGGTCGCGAATAAATTGTTGTGGTGCTTCGGGCTCTTCGCTGTTAACAGGACATTTTGAAGTTTACTGCTTCGTGAGAGACCAGCAGATCAGCAGGTTCCTGGTTCAAATCCGGGTGTGCCCTCATATTCCACTTGTGTCTTCTGGGAAGGTCGAGATGATGTACCGCATTAACCTCGCTAAGTTCTTGCAGCATGCGGACCTGCAGAAGGAGAGCTTGGACTACACTGGGTTTCACTTCCCGGCATGTGCCCGGCTCCTGATCCAAAAGGTTTCGTGGTTCTGGATTAAGGGAGTGACTGTACTGTAGTTATCCCCCAGGGGCCCAGGGGTCAGCAGTACTGCAAGCCCCAAGCTGGGTGATCCGCGGCTGTCTGGCAAAAGGGGCCCAAGAGGTTTTCCAGGGGGTGTAATTAATTAGCCAGCTCAGGCACACATATATATATATACATACATACATACATATATACACATACATATATATACATATACATATACATATACATATACATATACATATACATATACATATACATATACATATACATATACA
>CAJNJA010019256.1:0-10057 GCA_905231915.1 Symbiodinium necroappetens
ATATAAGCCCAGCAGAAGCGCATCAAGATAAACCCTAAACCGACCACACCGGACCCCAAACCCATTTTATTCCTAATAGAAAGAAAAATTGATTATACCTAGATATCCATTCGTAGATGAGAGGAATCTAGATACTCTCTTTTTTAAATATCTTCTTGCTTTCTATATATTTAAGAAATATTCGGACCAGAAATCCTGCGCCGAGCTTTCAAAAAATTGAATTTAAGCTGATCCAAAAGCATTTTCTAAATACAATTTGTGCACTTGCTATTAGAGTTCGTCATTCTTCAAGCCGGAAATCAATTCAGAAAATTCGGAGAAAAACAAAAAATCAATCAAATTTGAATGACTTTTTGTGGCCACAGAAATCCAACATCATGAGTATTAGCCAGAATCTAAAATTATCGCGTCTCTCCCCTCAAATCCGACTGATGTTCATAATACTGACTTTTTATGACCACAAGAATTGCGATTGAATTATTTATGCTCGAAAGAATCCATCATTATCAGTATCAGCCGTATCAGCCGCGTTTAGGACCGCCGCATCCCGATCGGCGGCGATGGACATGGGGCGCTCTGCCTGCATACAGGCTATATGCCGCTGCCCTCTGCAGCGGCGAGGGACATAACGCGCCCCTCCTACATGCGGCCTGCATACCGCTGCACCCTCTTCTGCGGCGAAGACTCTTATTGTATGCGGCTTGCATGCCGATTGTATGCCACTGCGCTTTTTCATTGAAGCGCCTCTCTTGTATGCTGCCTACGTAGGGCGCTCTACCTATATGTAGGCTATATACCGATTGCATGCCATTACACCCTCCCGCATGTCGTTGCACCACTGGGGCGGCGACGGAATACAGCTCGCCCCTTCTGCATTCGGTCTGCATACCGCTGCACTTTTTGTGAGGGTGGACCCAGCACGCCTCTCTATGCTACCCATACGGGGCGCTCTAGTTGCACGGAGGCTGCATACCGCTGCACCCTCTGGCGGAGGTGGATTTAAAACGCCCCTCCTGTATGCTTGCCTGCGCGGAGCACTCTACCTGTATGCATGCTGTCTACGAGGCATGACACTTCACCCTCTCTGATGGCAGAGGACACAGCCCGCCCTTCTTAAATATGCCCACGCGGGGGCGCTCTACCTATATCTATATTACTAGCGCGAGGTGCTCTACCTGTATATAGGTTGTATCCCGGCCGGCGGCCAGAGACATAGGGCGCCCTATATATCTAGATACGTATCTCTATATCTTTCGTGATAGCGGTAGCCTTATATATCTACATACTCTTACCGGCGATTATATTAGACACAAAATATCTCTTTAAGAGAGAGAGAGAGAGATATAGAAAGAGAGAGATATAGATAGCCACAAAACGAAGAGACAGAGAGAGCGAGAGAGATAGAAATATATAGAGGGGCAACAAGAAGCAGAGAGATACAGAGATATGTAAGGAAAAAGAGCGAGAAAGAGATAGAGATATAGAGAGAAAGATAGAGAGAGATATATAGAGACAGAGCCAGATACAGATGCAAATATAGAGAGAGATAGATGAGAAAGATATAGAGATCTAACGAAAGATAAAGAAGATAGAGAGAGAGAGATACAAAGACAGAGATATAGAAATACAGAGAGAAAGAGAAAGATACTAAGACCAGAGATAGAGAGAGAAAAAAAGAAAAAGACCCGGAAATAGAGATATAGAGATACAGAATGACCCAAACCGAGACAGAGAGACAGAAGCAGGGAGAGACATTTATAATTATAAAATGAAAATTAATTCTTTGTAATTTTTATTCACAAGAATTTGAAGTGAAATTTGCAAATATTCTATATCTATTCTATAAATTTCCTATATTTCTACGGTCTACAAGTTTTCAAGAAATTTCGAAAATAGATTTCCAAAATTCATTGAAAATTTGGATTTATTTTTTGTATTTTGATATATTTAATTATATGTTTATAGAATAAGTTATTCCATATTAGTAATATTTTAATGTATATTTTGGTATATGGTTATTCTATGGAAGAAGATTCTCTTTAAATATCTGAAGAAATTTAATGCACGAGACGATATTCTATTAATCGTATAAAAGAATAATATCTCGGTATATAGTGTCTAGGGAGTTGACTTTTAGGGAAATTTATAGTTTCGAATTTGTCTATTCGATTGAGTTATATAATGTGATTAAAAGTTTTTCCATATAATTACGATAAGATGAGAATAAAGATAAGAATAAAATAAAAGACTAAGAAATATAATGGGGGAATCAGAAAAAAGAACCGAAATAATTTAGAATTTAAAGATATATGGTAAATTTTAAAAAAAATAAAATAAATTACAAAGTAAGAATATCTAAATAAATATAATAATAAGTCGTAAGATTGTATAAGAGGATAGCAATCTGAGATTAATATTTTTAGATTGAAATTAATAGTTTTATAGAATGAATATGAATAATATGAATACCCGTAACCAAGTAATTTCTATTTATTCTTTATTGAGAATTTAGGATATATATATATAAGATATATGCATATATATAATAAATATAATATATATATAGATATCTATCTGTTTTTTTACTTTAAGATTTGAAATATTATGGTATTTCGTAGATAGGCATCTAGATAAATCGTTTATAGTTGTATAATCGTTCTATTCCGATATTATCGTTTATGACGATTCAGATAAAACCATTGGCCTTCTAATTAAGAGCATCGTACATGCCAAGACATATTTATTTGTTCTTATTGTACGAGGTCGGCGAGCTTAACGATCGCGAGCTCGACTTCTTTTATCGTCGAAGATGAGAAAGAATATAAGTCCAAGAATGAGAAGCAATTTGCAGGATTAATATTAGTAACAGGTTCATAGGACAGGTCGAGTAATTTGCATTAAGTGTAAGAGCTCCGAATTATTCTACGCGAATTTTTCGTTAGGGATTCTTCTGATCTATTTTATAGATATACTTCTCTAGGTTAAGTTAACACTCTTCCAAGTTGTATTTCAATTATATAATAATAATCATATAGTAATACGACCCTACCCTTCAATATAACTAAGGTTTCCCGTGAGCTCGAAACGCCGACTCTAGATGTCTTTACGTCGAAATTTTCTCGAATAAGTGGTGTAAGGTCCCTTTAACTCTATCTCTGAGGGTCAAAAACCTTGAGCACGTATCGTAGGTAGCTTCTACACGAAAATGGTGGCGGCCCCACGAAGCGAAGACTAACTCCAGATCATCTCCGGTATTGAGATAGTCATTAATGTCTATAATGAATATAACGATTTTAACACTATATCGTACTTTCTAGTCAAAACATCACAAATACCTAAAAACAAGCTCTTATACGATTAATTATATGCACGGTGCTCGGCAAATAGAGAGACTTATATCCGAGTAGAAAAATGAAAATCGTAACGTAATCAACTGAGAGGTAAGTATCGCGAACGCCAGTTAAATATACTTCCGGACCCTACTCAACCCCGAGCAAAAGCAATTACTCGTACATCTAAATAATAAGATTACGATATTGGTGAAGTAGTCTTTACTAGCGAAAAAGCATGAAATAACTATAAAAAGGTAGAATACATCAATATTTCAAGACATTTGTATCCTTCGTTGTCTTATCTTAATTTACTTTCGAATCACAGACATTCATTCCGAAATTTAAATAAAATAGCTCCATAACAGCCTTCATATAATCGAAACAACGTCGCCGATTCAGAGACTTTGGCACGCTTATTACGATCCCTATATGCCAAACAGGAAACCCCTCCCATGTACGACAAGTTCGGTGGCATTTGTCGGTTTGCAACTTGCAGAGCAGTCCGGTCAGCTTGAGGAAATTGCTTCAGACAGCTGCATTCCACGCAAGAGTAGCAGGATTAGGGCTTACGTTTTATTATTTGGGTCGCCTGCGTACACATTTATATTACCTTTGCAGACAAGAAGTTTGCTGCACGTGACACATCGAGCTTTGCACAGCTTGCACCGTGCAGTCTTTGAGCACGATCGACCTGGCTCGGCAAGCTCTGTACCTACCTACACCAGCGATTAAAACTTCCCGTCGTCACACAGACTCACCTCGTGCGAGGCCTCGACATGCCTTTGGCATCTCAATGCTGGGAATTTGTGGGAACCCGGATCGCTCTCTGAGCAGATCGAAATGCAGAGCAGAAGATCAGCAAGTCTGAGCTATCGCACGCAGCGAAGCAAGCTGGGAAAACTTCTCGAAGTGATTCGAAATGATCCTACTGCAGGAATGCAACACGTCAGAAACGAGCCAGAACCCAATGTTCTTCCGGCACTGCCTCACCGGAGCAGGGCGCTTCGGTACCGGCTTCAAGAATCTCAAGGTTCGGGTCCAATTCGTCGACTTCCCTTTCCTCGGCTGGTTCTTCCTCGCATAGATCCTTCGGCGCTTGCAAGGACTCCAGCTCTGAAATGGAGAAAAGGAGAGTGAAGACGATGAAGCTCACTGTGCCTGCGATGACTGCAAAGGACAGAAGAGAAGTCATCAACGATGCTGGCCGGACTTCCCAGCCCAATATCTCTGGATCCTCGCTTTCGGCTGAGAGGATGAGGAGGCCGAACAGAAGGTTCACGAAAAGTAGCCGCTGCGCAGTCTCAGCCGCAGATCCAGCGTTGGGATTTGCATAGGGCGCGTACCGCTGCAGGACTCTCAACGAAAGCTGGCAGGCGAAGATGCCGATGACCACTTGAAGCCATGATCCAGGAGCACACAAAGCCAACACACCGCTCAGGAAGACCTTCCGTACGCTTTCGAACACCTCGTAGTACATGCTACTTGGCTTGTAATCGTCGAAGATAAACAGCAAGTGCTTGATCTGTGGGTCCTTCTCCCTTTTGATGGCTTTCGCGAGCTCCTGGCTCTCTTTGGATATGACCGCTTTGTACTGGCGACGCACGTTTGCTGGCCCGGCCTTCTCTTCCTCAGAGACCGAGAGCTTGTCTGATGAACCTATTAAGCTGCTTCCACTCTTGGACAAAAAGGACAGCTTCGACAGTTTCGAGGCTTGGAAGAACTTGGACTTCAAACTTCCGGCGGAGCTCCTGCCCTCGAGGACCTCCTGGGCCTTCGACATCTCGCGCATGCTCACGTCGGGGTCGATCGCCTTCCGATGTCGCCATAAACTCGCTGCCATCCATATGGGAATGCCGATAGGATAGACCACCGTCATGATGCCAGCATATCCATATGGGAATGCCGATAGGATAGACCACCGTCATGATGCCAGCATAGATCATGTAGCTACTGTGGACCTCTGCATTGCAGTCGATGGCAAGATCTGCTTGCAGGAATGTCCCCACACGTCCGTCATCCAGACTGAAGGACTGACACTTAAAGGTATCAAAGATAGTGCTTGACACAGACGGGAGAACCAAGTATGCCACCATCAAAGCCGCGCCAATGAAGTTCGACTGAGTTTCATCCCTACGGCGCTTCTCCGCCTTCAAGGACCAAATTCGGAAGTAGCAAACGACTGCAAGGACGACCCATAAGCTGAGTGGCAGCAAAGTCGTCACCACAAGGCGATCGTAGAACGTGTTGGGGTGAATGCAATCGGCTGGCACCACTTGGAAGAGTGAGAGGTTGAACATGCTCAAAGCCTCCAGGAATTGCAACAATGTTGCCGGCCAATCTATGAATCTAAACACCGCCGGAATCGTGTTCATCACCTGCAGCAGCGAAACGGCGATCTTGAGCTTGGTGTTGACCTCCTTGAGCTTGGCATGTCCATTTCTTGTGCTGCTCGTTAGAACGCCTTTAATCTTCTTGCGCAGGAAGACCCAAGCCAACAAGAGCAGCACAAGCAAAGCAATCAGCCATTGCTGTGGTCCCCAGAAGGCTCCGCTGGAGGAGCAGGGCAGGCATCTTTTGGTGTAGGAGTCGTAGTAATGCGCCTCCCAACAGACTGCACAAAGAGGCCCCGTGTGGCCTTCGTCACAGCCCTCGTCTCCGTATGCAGTGCCACCCAAGCAAGCGTCCACCTGGCAAGGGAGGATCTCCTCAACAAACCGCCCAGCGCGCCAAAAGCCTCTGGAGAGGTTCAGGTTCCCAAGCTGAGAGCCACCTTTGCAAATCAGGCCCTCAGGGCACAACTTGCATTCGGAGCTGTTCCCTGCATAGTACAGTTCCTTGCAACTGCAGGTGGTGGCAGGGTCCAGTCGTTCGCTGTGCTCTGGGCAGTGGGTGCACTCTGCTGCGCAGAAGGGGCAAGTGACTTCACTGAAGTTCTTGTAGAAGTTGGCTTCACAGTCTTGAGCAGCTGGCACAGGGTACTCAAAAGCCGCCTGTGCAAATTCGGGGGGGAAGAGGACCGCCAGATCACCAGTCGCTGCCACGGTTGCCACAGGCGGGGTCATCCCATTCATCTGCCCTAAGGGGCTGAAAGCGGCCGGCCCGGCGAAAGTGTTTCCGAAGACATCGCCGGACAACATCAGGTTGCGCACCGCTGTGTACACGTCCGGATCAGCCGCAGAATGGAGTAGATTCAAGGGATCTCTAACTTCACGGAACTGGAAGACGCCCTGGACAGCTTGAAGAAATGCTGACAATCCAGTCTCAAGGTCATAATCGACGGAGGGAAACGCTGACTGCGCCCTCCACTCTGAGCCGTTGAGGCCGATGACGCCGTCCCGGGAAGAGTTGGTAATCCGCTGAAAAGCCATAACCTGTGCGCCTGTAAGGAAATGCGTGCAGTTCTTTCCCAAGCCCCAGCACTCAACACCATTCCGTACCCAGGGGAGGTTGACAGCGAAGATGCCGGACGGAACGTGAAGCTCACGATGCTTTTCAAGGCTTTCAATAAACATGCTGAAGTCTTGTCCTCCGAAGGATGTGAACACAACGTCTACTTCCATGGCAACGAGGCGCTCGACTGCATTCTCTATGTCTGAAACAGCTGAATCGCTCCGAACCCCTTCATGCAAGCTGATCGTGATTCCGTTGTCCTCCAAGTGTTGCCGCGCTCCCAATCGAACTCCTTCGAAGAACTTGTTGCCGCAGCAGGAGTAAAGAATGGCGGCAGTCCTTTTCGCAGTTGCACTCATTTTCAACGCAAATTGCTGGGCGGCCAGTTTTGCATAGTCCCAGGAGTCGAGGTGGGAACTGAAAGCCCAGAACAAAGGCCCACCAGAAGCCCTCGACAACTGGCTCCAGGGCCCTCGTGGGCTCACCCAAATCCGTGCCGTTGCGTTGGCGAGCTTGGCTTGTTCGACGAGCAGCGCGTCATTGCAGCCGTTGCCCATACCCGCAATGTAAGACCATTTGGGGAAGAGCTGCTGACCCAAGGCATGTCCATGGCTCCAGTCCTCAAAGGTCAGCCTGGTGTAATTTAGCTGGTAGTAATACTTCGGGTAGGGCCTTGACTGAGCAATCTCTAAGCCGGCCGAGTGAACCATAAGGCCTTTGCCACCGTTCAGGCTGTTGATGGCATCTATATAAGGCTGAAAGGACCTCCCGTCACAATCGTTCTCGCGACTAGTGGCATCAGTTTGACTTCCACCGGTGCCTCTGTCCCGATACTCAAACACGCTTCCAAATTCCACGTGCACGGGGCCTGAGCGTTAGCGATAGCAAGAATGCTGAAGGCGGCAGGGAAAGCACGTCTTCTGTTGTCACGGATGTTACCCGTTGGCATGTTGCTTGAGCCAAGACGTGACAAACCGAGAAGTGTAGGTCCAAATACGAACGAACACCAAGTACGCACGAACAAGATCAAGCTTGAGTTTTCCTGCTCCATGGAAGGCCAGGGTGCGGTTTTTGCTCGGGCCTTAAACCCGAGATTTCGCCAGCTTTGCTGGCAGTCCAAGAGCTGGCTGGCCGAGGCCGTGCCGAAAGCTTTGGGCAACAAAATTTGACGACAAGCTCCAATTCAATTGCAGTAATATTAGCCCACTTACGGCATAATGCGGTAGTTCATGTATGTATCTTATGGGCTATGTGTATGGTATCTCGTCTTACTTCATTGCTAGCTGTTTTTAAAACGAATCCTACTGTCCTACTGCTATTCTGGGCCTCCCGCTTGGAGGAAATGCGGATCTCACAGCTCGAGCTTCTTCAGCTGCGCTTCTAAGTCCTCCCGACACAACTACGAGTTAATTAGTAAATGAGTAACCCTGCAGCACAGTAGCCCTTAGGGCAACACGGAGTGTTACGAGTTCAGGGTTGTCGGTTTGGGGTGTCCTGGTCCCCCGTTAGTGTTGTGCCATGCCAACGTCCACGGAGACCCGTCCTGCTGTTTGGCCTTCAACTTCTTTGCTTCAGCAAAGTTCTCTGCCTGCGTGGCGTGGCTATGCGAGAGAGGCGGCTCACCACTTCGATCCCGATCGTTCGCTGGGCATTCTGCGGCAGAAATCACCAGAAGGCCTGAAACAATCTGAGCTTTGATCCAAAGAACCTTTTGCACTACGCCTCTTTACGCAGCTCTGCGATTCGGCGATTCTAACTATAAGAACATTCCGGTGCAATGAATGAGAACATTCCGGCATAGTGCCCCAATTCTGAGCTCAGGAGGTGGAGACGTAGGGCGTGTCCATCCTTGGGTGAAGGTAGGTCTCTGTTCAGAAGATGACATCGTGTGCTACTGTCGCAGGCCTGGCTGTCCAGGGAGCTGTCAGGGGCTCCAGCAAAACCTCCGGCGTGGGCCAGTCCACCTGCAATTCTGCAGAGGAGCAGGGTCAACTGCGCGGAAAATAGCTAGCAGCTAGACGCCTGAGGATCCTTCAGCGAGTGCCTGCGATAAAGGACGCTGCATGTAACACAGAATTCAGGATCCAAAACATATCTCAACGTCTTGCCTGACGACATAGCTTGGGATCTTTGTCTCTGGTTGTGTCCACGGAGCAACCTTCACAGCCGAGCTCCTCGCGCGTTAATGAGTCTATCCGCTGGATTGTAACGGAATGCAAGCTGGCCCAAGCGGTTTGGTTTGCAGCTCCTCAGAAACGATGCCACAGGATGCGACTGCACCTGGCTCAGGGCACCCGACCATCAAAGGTAGCAGAAGACATTAAGGCGGGTCGAAAGATTCTGCAGTTCAGTTGTGGCACTCGGCAGGCCCTACCTTTCAATCGTGCAACGCTCTGATCTCTCCTTGACGTGTGTCAGTCTTTCGTCTCTCCGTTCCACTTCGGGACAACGTATTATTACACTGGGTCCACGCAGGCCCTCGATCCTTTCCTCACTTGGCTGGTAGCAGCAGGCTGACGATGCTGGTCCAACCCCTTGAGACTTGGTCTAAGCCTCTTCCTCTGCCGCTGTGCTCAAAAACGTGTCCAGGGCTGGCCGTGTGGGTCGGACGCTTGGCAGGCGGCTCAGCTTGAGATGTCGCTGGTGGTCCTGGACGGAAGCAACATGGCGCAGACTCCGGTGCATTTCAGCTGCTGGCAGCCTGTCAGAATGTACTGCTTGGCGATCTGCATCTGCAGCGGCTGTGTACCGCTTCTTCGAAGCACCTTCAAACTGGCACAGCAGGCCGGTGGTGCTGAAGGTGATGACAATGAGGACTGGGTGATGAATGCAGTGGTGGCGGCGGCGGCGGTGGTGATGACACTGATGACCTGATATTGATGACGATGTCGGTCATAGTCACAAGGACTGGGAGTAGGGGGAGGGCGACGATGAGGATGCTGGCCTTCGCAGCCTTCAGGTTCAAAGTGTTGCACAAAGAACCGTCCAAAAGGAAAAATGAGAAATCCAGCCCTTGGATTTTCTTGTTTCCCGGGTTTTGTTGACCGGATAGTCCAAAAGGAAAAGAAGATATCCAGGCCCCAGACTTCTTATTACCTGACGCGTGGTTCCGGCCTTTTGCCGGGCCGGACCGAGGAGACTCAGAAATTCAGCCCAAGTCGATAAGAAATCCCGGATGCCCTGAACCTGGCGGGCCTTACTACTGACCCGGAGTTTCTCATCCAACGCTGTCGCTACTGCATGATGTTGTAGTAGAAGTAGTCGTCGTCGTCGTCGTAGAGGAGTAATCGCCGTCATTCTTCAGTGGTAATAGTGGTAGCAGTAGTCGTCGTCGT
>CAJNJA010019258.1:0-10295 GCA_905231915.1 Symbiodinium necroappetens
GGGTTGAGGGTCTAGGGTTCAGGGTCTTCGAGGTTTCGGGCTTGAGGGTTGCGGGTCGAATCTTTAGCCATCAGAGGGTCTTACAAGAGTTTGATAGGGGTGGATAAAGGTTTAGGGTTCTGTAAGGTGGTACAAGGGTTTTATGAGGATGTCGCTCGCATTTGACACAGGGGTTTTCGAAGGTGGAGGCAGTTTCCTATATACTTTCCCGAAACGCTACACCGTGTGGCTTTTGAATGGGTTTCCACGGTGTCACTTGGTTTTATGGATGCTTTACAGTTTATAGTTTGATTCTCATGTTAGGGTCAGGCTCTCAGGTGGGTTTAAGGATTAAGGTTTATTCAGGATATGAGGTTTTCGGTTCTCAGGGGTCCGGGGTTCTATACAGGTCGGAACAGTTACGAATAGTGCCCCCTTGTTGTCCACAATACCCCAAAACCCATGCTATTGATCCTAAGCTTAAGCCCTAAAGCGCCAAACCCTAAACCCTAAACCCCGAACCCTGAACCCTAAACCCTAAATCCTAAACCCCAAACCCTAAATAACCCGTACATAACCCGACGAAACCCCATAGAACCCTACGAGGCCTTCAATCAGGCCCTGTAAAATCCTATCAAACCCGTCATCCCTTATAAAACCGCGTTCAAAAAACACAAAGGGAACCTGTTAAAGCCTTCTAGAACTTCAAAATCCTGCCCCTCAGCCCAAGCCCACCATGTCGGACGCCTCTACACCCCATTATCCACCCGATAGGCCCTAAACCCTAAACTCCTAAACCCCGAAAATTTTAAATCCTACACCCTAAAGCCCCTAAAACTTTAAGAAATCCTAACTCCTAAACCCTACACTGCCCTACACCCTTGAGCCCAACACCCTGGCAAGGCCCCCGGGGCGGACCCTCCAGGGCAGCCCGGACTTGGCGGCGCCCCACGCGGTGGTTCGGGACTCGTGTGGAGGGCGCGCGCGCGCGGGGGGCTTTTTTTTGGGGGGTTTCCAGGAATCATTTTTCAGGGGTTTAGGGTTTAGGTTAGGGCTTGGAGGGTTTAGGGTGTTTAAGGGTTTAGGGTTTAGGGTTTGGAGTGTAGGGGTTCAGGGTTTGGAGTGTAGGGGTTTAGGGTTTAGCGGGTTCTTACATAGGTTAGGTTTCAGCTTTTTCAAGCTTGGTAGTCGGTGGGTTAGAGAACCCACTGTACGGCAAATCCCACAGCGCCACCCGAACAAGAACAAGCGGGAATCCATTAGTCGAAGTTTCCCACATACTGTACTCGGAGGTTCATGGGTAGTTGTAAGTAAGGCTATGAGTCCCCTAATATGGGTTCTAATGATGGCCCACATGAACCTCCAAGTAATATATGGAGGCGCTATAGCAATGATAAGACATCCTAGCGAATAGTACTGGTAACCATACAGGGTTCTACATGACTGTATTCAGAGCCCTGAAAAGAGCCGGTAGTCTTTTCATCAGATCTCTCAGACTTGATGTCTCCATTGCCGTTTAGGATTCAAGGTTTCCAAAGTAGCAGCTTCTGGGTATGGGATTGGGGGGATTAGGGTTTGAAGGTTGATATATGTATAGCTATACATACATATATATATATATAGCATGACATAGCCTTCCCCGATGAATGTTTGTTTATTCATTGTGAGTATGAGTAAGTACGTATGATGAAAAAGAGGGTTCGGGGATTTTCAGTGTGGGGGTTTCAGGTTTTGGGGGGTGAGGGCGAAGTCATCAACTCGAAGGATATTTGGGGACTGCAGCTTGCCGTAAACTCACGAGTTGTTCAGCTTCATGGTGCTAAGGAGACGAGAAGTTCAAGGTTGCTGGTGTTCAGGCTTGAAGGCTTTGATGTTATGTGTAGAGGGCCTTCGGATCTAGGGTTTAGGGTTTGTTTTAGGGTTTAGGGTTTAGGAATTAGGGTTTAGGGTTTAGGAATTAGGGTTTAGGGTTTAGGGTTTAGGATCTTTGTGCGCAATGTTTGTGGGAGACGGCAGTAAGCACACAGGCGTTCACTACGCCGCACAGCTTGTTCCGTTTTGCGAACCCAGAGCAGCAATCAGCGGAGCCGAAGATACCACTGAAGTTGAAGAAGATGGCTAAACCTTTGACCCTGAAAAGCCTAAACCCCTGAACCTTTAACCTGGCAGCTCTTCCTTGACGCTCCAACAAAAGAAGCGTGGATCAATGTCCAGAGCAACGAAGAGTTGAGCACGGGAAGAAGAGCAAAATAGGGGCCGTTTCATTTGGAGCAGGGTTTAGGGCTTCGGCTTCAGGGAGTCACATCCCTGCTCCAAATAAAAAAGCACCAATATTACGCTTCTTCCCGTACTGAACTCTTTGTAGTTGTGAGGTCGATAAGTTGCAGCAAACCCGAAACCTCAACACTAAACCAGGCCTAAACTCAGGGTCCCAAACCCTAGGCGATCGAAACCTCAAGCCGCATGGAAACATTAAACAGCTCTTGATTCCCTAAACCCCTAGCCCAAACCCTTGACCTTCAACCTTAAACTTTAACCCCTAAACCCCAGACCTGAAACCTTAAACTTTAGGCCCCAGCCACTAGACCTCACACCTTCAACCCAAACTCTCGAAGCCCCCAGCCGGAATCCGTTCAACTCCTGCCCCTAAACCCTAAACCCTAAACCCTAAACCCTAAACCCTAAACCCTAAACCCTAAACCCTAAACCCTAGACCCGAGACGACAGGTCCTCAGTTCAAAACCATGCGAGCCCTTGGGGGTTGAGTTGTTATTTGCTGTCCAGGCGGTCGTGAGAGAAGCTGATTAGGTAAGGGTAGGGTTTAGGGCTTAGGGCTTGGGGTTTAAGGTTTAGGGTTTAGGGTTTAGGGTTTGGGGTTTGGGGTACCCTAAAGGACCTTTGCACGGGCCTGCACGACAAGTTCAAGTCTTGGCAGATTGCAGAAGCAGACTTGATGAAGCGGTATGGAGGCCAAGAGGAGCACGACAGTGAAGCGCTGGTCTTCCTTTGGCCAAGAATGCACCCTAAACCCTAAACCCCTAAACCCTAATGAGATCATCCGGGCAGCATCGGGCAGGTTTCCTTTGACCCTGGTCTTGGGCAGCTCAGGTAACTGTTGGGTTGCTGGGTTCGATGGCCGTTGCATAAACTCCTGTGCCGCTAGACATGCCTTAATGGACGGACGGCATCGACGCCTGCAGAAGTACTTCATAAAGACTGTGTGCCGCTGGTCGGGCGTTTAGGGGTTTAGGGTTTAGGGGCCCATCCTGAAAGCCCGAAGCCCCCTTTAGTATATCTGTGGCCGTCAGAACCAGAATGGGGGCATCTATGATGTTATACTCCATGACATGGACTCTCATGGAGTTTCTACTTACTAGCTCTACCGACCCCCCATCTGGTCTCCTTCGGGTTCCTGTAGACTAAACCATGAACCTGGAAAGCCTTGAAACCTAAAGCCTAAACAACCCAAACCCTAAACCGTAGAGCCCTGAGCCCTAAGCCCTAAACCCTAAGAGCCCTAAACCCTAAACCCTAAACCCCAAACCCTAAAGCCTAAGCCTAAACCTTAAAACCCAGATTCCCCGGGCCCCTAGGTGCCCCCTAGACTCTTGCATGAGGCCTTCGACCCGAAGCCCAGAGCCTCATGGTTTAGGGGTTCAGGGGTTTAGGGACCCTCAACCCTAAACCCTAAGCCCTAAACCCTGGGCCCCGAAACCCAAAGTGGACGAACGCCCCTTGGGGCCTGAGGTCGATGTCAGGCCCGAGGGGCATCGGTTCTTACATTTTGTGGCTCTCTCTCTTTTTAGGGGTCCTTAAAGGGATCTATAGGGGTGGGGGGTCTATACTTACATTTTGTGGCTCTCTCTTTTCTTTAGGGGGTCCTCAAATTTAAAGGGATCTATGGGGGGGGGGGTCTAGAGGGTTACCTAGAAGGGTACTAGAAGGGCAGCTCTCTAAATTAAGGTTTCGTTTAGTTTTTTTGTTTAGGGTGCCGTACTATGCTGGGGACCTAAAAATGGATCCTAAGTTAGAGAACTACCCACGGCCATAAGTAGACTTACACGTGGCCCTAGTTGGGGTGACGAAAATTCCAATCTCGGAGAACCTACTGACTAAGTCTACCAATCCTGTAAGCATGCGAACCTCGCAGTCGCGGTTTCAGGGTTGAGTTTTGTTTTACATGGGGCTTTGTGTTTAGAGCTTTTGGGCCAAGGGTTGTTCCCAGAGGGTTGAGTTTTTTTTAATATAGGGTTTAGCGTTTAGAGCTTTCAGAGTTGAGTGAAGGTTGTTGGGGTTCAGGTTCGAGGGCGGCTTGAAGGAAGTGGTTTTGGCGTGGGTTTGGAGAGTCTTTGCTTTTGTGCTGGGTTCCAACCCGAATTTGTTTCCTGGGAGATCGCGCAGGGGCGGTTTGCAAGGTTGTCCAAGGAGGATTGGATCGGGTGCTGCAAGGGGAGAAGGAGCAGCCCTAAACCCTATAAGCCCTAAGCCCTAGATGACAGGCTGTGTCATAGCAGCTAGGGAGATCCCCGCAAAATCGCCAAAGGAACCAGCTGGCAATCTCTGCTTAAAGGCTCGGGGGCTGCTCGCGATGCAGAGCCAGCGTTGTTCCGAGAGCTCTCTGTGATGAGCCAGCCGTCTGCAAACGTGGACGCTGTGATCTTCTCCGCAGGGATGTTGCCATGCTACGAGCAGAGGGATGCAAACTGTCATTGCGCCGAAGATGACAGCTTCCCTGCAGCTGACAGACACCGACTATGCCAGATCTTTCAAGCGTCTGGCAACGGTCTCCCCATGGATGACTTGAGGCTGCCCAAACCCAACACACCGACATAGTAAAATTGGGTTTTACGGTTCAGGGTTGAGGGCCCCAAACCCAACAAACTGGGTGCTGCAGGGTTGATGTGGGCTGACCTCCATGTACGATGTACGATTTAGGGCTGGGGGTTCAGGGCGCAGAGGAATTCCTGCAAGGCACGTGGTAGTACTACTCCGGATGCACTTGCGAGTTCTAAGCTTTGTGTCGGCCGCTTGTGCATCTACTATTTGGGGCTGTGCTAGGTCCCGTTTACAGGTTTTAGGGTGCTGTAGTAACCCCAAAGCCCCTGATGAAATTAGCCCTAAAACTCTAAACCCTAAACCCTAAAATCCTAAACCCTAAACCCTGAATCCCTAAACCATAAACCCTAAGCCCTAAACCCTGAAACCCTAAACCCTAAACCCTAAACCCCCGAACCCTAAACCCTAAACCCTAAAAACCCTGAAACCCTAAAACCGAAACCCGAAAACCCTAAACTCTAAACCCTAAACCCTAAGAGCCCTAAACTCTAAACCCCAAGCCCTAAAACCCTAAACAACCCTAAGACCTAAACCTTAAACCCTAAACCCTAAAACCCTAAACCCTAAAGGCCCTAAAGGCCTGAAGCAAGGCGCCCACAAAGCCTTCCGAAGCCCATGGAGGCCTAAACATCCCCAGGAAAACACCTTGCGAATCGGTTGAGGGGTTCTTAGGGGTTAAGGGTTTAGGGTTTAGGCTTTTAGGGTTCAGGGTTTAGGGTTTAGGGAACCTGAGCTTGGAATGTCACTAGGGATCCCCAAACGCGCATAAACATAAGCATTCTGCAGGGATAGCCATGCCTGATGGGGCTTAATGGCTTAATATTGCATGCCCTAATCCACCACTGTTCGTGGTTTAGGTAGGGTTTGGGGTCCAAGGTATAGGTCATCACAGCAAACCGACAAAACAGTTTAAGGTCTTGAAACCCCCTTATGGGTCCGGGTAGTTCTCTAAAGTAGGGTCCTGTTTGGTTTCCGTTTTAGAAGGGTGCCGTGCTATTTTGCGGGCCTAAAAAGGGACCCTAATGTAGAGAACTCCCCATATCAACCAGAACTCAAATTTGGAAGCCCTGGTAGACGCTTGAAATCCCATGTGCAGAACTTGCAGATCGCTACCCTAAGCCCTAAACCCTAAACCCGAGTTTAGTGTTTAGGGTTTAGGGTTTAGGAGATCCTGAATCTTAGTCCCTACACCAAAACCTTCAAACATAGCCCGGCCTGCCAGGCTGCTGCATGTGATCGATGCCTGGGCCTCGGGTTGATCTTTGTACGGGTTACGACAAGGAACCAAATGGCTCGTTACGCGGGTTCTGTCAGGGTTCTACAAGGGGTCATTATACTGGTCACCAATCGGGTGATTATAAGGGTTAAGGAGGTTCTATAAGGGTTGCTAGAAGGGCTGTATAATTAACTGCTATGATATGGGTTACCGAAAACGCAATTGGAAAGCACCCGCTTGGTATGTCCGTGTTTGTGGATCTGGGTCGTCTGCTGCACAGGTTCTTTCTGCTAGATAGGGTCTCCTGTTAGACAGGGTCTTCTGTCAGAGACAGGTTTTCTGGGTTCCGTTTCTTGATTGACTTGCTTTGATTTCGTTGGGCTTGGTTTGATTTGGTTTTTTGAGTTGGTTTGGCTTGGTTTGAGTTGGAATGATTTGGCTTGGCTTGGTTTGGTTTGCCTTGACAAGTGAGCACTGAGTTCCCTTACATGGTCCAATTCCCACAACCCCAAACCGTGAGACTCCCCCAGGCCCCCTTACAGAACCCTTCTGGAGCCATGCAAGAATCGATACTGGGGCTCCGAATGCCCACGGAAAACCGAAAGTCGAGACCCCGTACGAACCCCGAACCCCCAAACCCTAAACCCAAAAGAACCCCAGGGCCCCGCCAGAGTGAAAACTCGCCCTAAGGACCGTAGCAGCCCCCTATAAGAGCTAGTTGATGGCGAGATCCACAGTTCAAACCCGACAGGTGGAGAGCTCTCCCTAAACCCTAAACCCGAACTAAACCCAAACTAAGCCCTAGACCCGTTTAGGGTTGCGCAAGAGCTCCTCCGAGGAGGTCACGCAGTCGCCCCTCAAACTGCGTCAAAGGATGGTGGTGCTGAGAAATACGGCGAGGCTATCCTGGGCTGCGTGAGGCAGTTTTTCACCAGGGAAGGCATGGGGGCCCTGGCTGGACATTAGGGCAGCATCCTCCAAGGGGGGCTGATCGTCCAGGGAAAAGTTTTGTTTGCTGGCAGAAAGCCACCAAACTGTGGCTCTTGTTGCCCGGGGAGTCCTGGATGAGCCCTTAGCTGCAGACTTCAGCACGTGCGCGTCCTGCGCCACGGCAGATGGCGCCCCCCTACGCGCCAAAAAGCGAGCAGGCTCCTCGGCAAAGACTTCACCGGCATGCAGGCCCCTAAACCCTAAACCCTAAATTCCTACACCAAACCCTAAACCCTAAATTACTAAACCGAAACCCCTAGACCCCTAAAGTGCATGCGGTTGCCGGAGCTCTCAAGAACGCTTGCGATGCCGATGACCTGATTCGCGTCTTCAACCACAGAGCCGCCTTCGAATTCCTTTGCATAAACCCTAAACCCTGAACCCTAAACCCTAAACCCTTAACCCTTAAAAGCCCTAAGCCCTAAACCCTAAACTCTAAACCCTTAAAAAGTCCCCTAGCTCCTTAAACCCTGGACGCCCTAGACCCTAAACCCTAAACCAACATCCCGAGCCCTAAGCCCTACAAACCCTATTACCCTCATCCCCAAGCCCGGCGTGGAGGTTCATGGGTAGTCATAAGTATGGCTATAGGTCCCCGAATATTCGTTATACCTACAGTTGGTCAAGCCCATAAACCCTAAACCCTGTAAACTCTAAACCCCAAACCCCAAACCCTAAACCCTAGTTAACCCTTACAAGCGCTAAACCCTAAACCCTGAACTCTAAACCCTAAACCCTAAACCCCTAAACCCTAAGCCCTAAACCCTAAACCCTAAACCCTTACAAGCCCTAAGCCCTAAACCCTAAACCCTTACAAGCCCTAAACCCTAAAGCCCTAAACCCCAAACCCTAAACTCTACACCCTAAACCCCTAAAAGCCTAAAGCCCGAGCTCGAGGTCGACCGAGAGACCTGCAGCCTCACCGTGGGCACCTTCAGCGCCAACCCGTACCGCCCGCGGACCGAAGGCCTCCAGGGCAGCCAAACACAGGACTCCCTTTAAGAGCCCTTAAGTAGCCGGAGAAAGGGTTCCTTGAAGGGGCTCGTGTAGGGTTTTTTTGGGGGTTTGGGGTTCTTAGGGTTTAGGGTTGAGGCTTTCAAGTTTAGTGTTTGGGGTTTAGGGCTCTTAGGGTTTAGGTTTTGGGGTGTAGGGTTTAGGGTTTAGGATTCTTAGGTTTTAGGGTTCTTAGGGTTTAGGTTTTTGGGTGTAGGGTTTAGGGTTCTTGAGAGGGATACCATAGGGTTCCTCTCAGGTTACTATACGATTCTATGTAACACGATCCTTCCTGATTAGAACAGGGCTCCTTGAAGATGAGGGTTCTTGGAAGGGTTCTGGGCCTTCGTACATAGAAACGGGTTCCTTTTTGGGTCCCAGCCCGCTTCCCCATCGTAGCACCCACCACGTACCGTGGAACAAGTTTTCCCTCGACCAGCACTGTTCCTTTGAAAAAGCTATTTCCCAGTAGGGGCCGCCAACCAAGCAGATGAAAAGGAGCCCGAAGGAATAGTATTAGTACTCATTCAGGCTTGTATAACACGGTTTGAATAATTGCTTGCGGACCGAGCGATTGCGTCGCACCATAAGCCCGTGGTACGCTAAAACAATGTCCATAATGTACAACTTGGACTTGCATTGCGTCGTGCTTCTGCATTCTTGGGTTCATTTCCGTGTGGGACAACTTGTTTTCCAATAAGTTTCCTTGAGACTTTTCAGTTTCAAGCTTCATGGACGAGTTTTAGGGCTTAATGTAGGGGTCCGAATATGTGCAAACAGTATGCCACTATCGTCCCCATCCCATGACATATTCAAAAGCCCTGTTTTCATCATCATGGCCCCTACAGTATGCTTCAAGTTTGCAGCCTCGCTGACAGGGTCAGGGGATTTTGCCGAGAGGTGGTTGATAACCCCGGAATCGAGGTCTTACTCTTACTAAGTCGTCAACATGCATGCATGAGGTAGGATTACTCCACTTATGGCACTTATACCTAACCCTAAACGCTAAGCCCTAAACCCTAAACCCTAAGCCCTAAACCCAAAACTGATACGTGCTAAATCCAGACTCCTAGAGCCTTGGCGTCAGCTTTGGGGGCCGGAAAGCCTCAAGTTGGCACCGCCTTGCAGGCACTCACGACGATGGCCGCGCAGTGGGTGACATCCCTGTGGTGCTGTGGGGCCGGCGTGTTTTAAAGTTCAGGGCTTACTTGGAGGTTCATGGGTAGTTATAAGTGGGGTTAGAAGTCCCCTAATATGGGTTATAGCTACAGTTACCCTACTTATAACCCTACTTATAGCTACCCATGAACGGACTCGCACGCCCCAGCGTTGAGCTTGGAGCGTTAGATTGGGGAAGGGGGGGGCGCATGTCAGTAAGCTTTTGCGTGCTCCAGCATCGGGATATCCGGCCCATAAACCCAGTTGCTGCGCCCTAAACCCTAAACCCTGAAACCCTAAACCCGAAAGCCCTAAACCCTGAAACCCTAAATCCTGAACCCTCATTTGCTGAGTTGCTAATCCTTTGAGCATGGGGGCTCTTAGAGCCCAGAAGACCAGCAGGGAGCACTTGGAGGTTCATGGGCAGCTATAAGTAGGGTAACTGTAGCTATAAACTATATCAGCCTCCTTATCGGAGGTGGTGCCGCAGGATGACACAGTTAACCCCCAACAAGGTTGGAAACCGGCTTAAGGCCAAATAGTGCTGGGAATCCCTATACATTTCTCTTAAGGATTGAGGCTATTGGGTTTCCAACTTTCGGGCTTCTACTGATTCCGAAACCTTGGGTGTCCTCATTAAGGTTCTGTATATGAATCCAAATTATTTTGGGGTTGTAGGGGCAGGCTTTCTTAATCAGGTTCCTGCATTATAGTTATAGGTTTGATGGTTGAGGCGCCATAAAAGCCGTAGCCTGAAGCCTCAAACTTCGTAGCTCTAAAGCCCAGTTCTAATTACGAAGATCCCTACACTAAGCCCCCTTATAGTAACACCCTGTCGAGTCCCTGTAAAGGAGCCCTAAAAGGTTGAGCTCTTACATACTTTGCGGAAGTTTAGAGCATTTTGAGTTTCCCGGTGAGTGTTTAGGATGTTTATATTGTGCTCTGTTTTTGGAGGGTCGATCAACTACTGAGTTCCGATACCCTAGAACTAAACAATCCTAAACTTATCTAAGTTCTAAAGGTATGTGTTAGTCAATAGGCAAAAAGCTGACGCCATTGCTTTTGGCAGCTGACGACAAGGGAACAAGGCCGTGGCGACGGGTGGACGAAGCCACGACGACGG
>CAJNJA010019260.1:0-10293 GCA_905231915.1 Symbiodinium necroappetens
GGCACGCACCGCGGCAACATCTACTGTTTAGGGGTTTAGGGTTTAGTACAGAGCCGTGTTTGTAATAATTTTGGGGTTCCGTATTGGTTTAGTAAGCTGTTCACCCAAAAACAACCAGTCTGAATGCTCCACAGCGCATCGTTTGAGCGTGTCGACAAAGCACCCCAAACGCCCTCGATCGGAATGAACCCTATAGACCCTAAACCCCTAAACCCTAAACCCCTAAACCCCTAACCCCTAAACCCTATAGACCCTAAACCCCCAAATCTTCGTCTTGGAACCTGATTCAGAAACATTGGGGCTTCCTTAGGGCTCCCCATGTGGACCCTAATACTTTTGGGGTTTTATAGGGCCAGGGTTTCTTAATCCCTAAACCCTAAAGCCCTAAATCCCTAAACCAGGGTTTCTTAAGCAGGTTCCTACATCAAGCCCAGAACTCTGAAGTTCTCGGACCCTCACTCTGAAGTCATGGAAGCATAATTGAACCCAGCTACGGTTGATGATTTGGTTTAGGGTTTAGGGGTTTGGGTTTAGGGTTTAGGGTTTAGGATTTAGGGTTTGGGTTTAGGGTTTCGGGGTTAATTTGATGATACGAATCCTGCATTACCCATAATAAGGAATATACCAGAACTCCCATAGTTTATGGTCCTTAAGGTCATGCAGGATTTATATCATCAACAGTATGGTTAGAGGTTTATCCGTTGTCAAGGGGGTACTGGGCTCTCTCTGGAATCCTAAAACGTCGCAGCCGCAACCCGGATGAACCAGTTACCCTAAACCCTCCTTAGACCCCAAAGACCCTAGCTTTTTTCAGGACTTTTAACTTATAATTATAAGGAAATCATAATAAGGTTCCCTTGAAAAGGCAGGCTTTATAGGGTTTAAGGCAGACCATACAACACACCCCTGCCCCAAAGCACTCATCGCACGGCATTGTAAGGCCCAAAGCTCTGAGCCCTAGCAATCCTCAAGCCCCGAAGCGCTACGTCTGCCCGCAAACTCCTGAAGCCCTACCCTAAGGGTCCAAAGGACTTAATAATTAGGTACTTGGTTTACGGATAGTAGCTTTGTAGGCTAGTATTTTGGAGAGTATATAACTATTAAGTACTTGGACCCTTTGGGCTCATAATAAGCCCTGAACCCTAAACCCTGAACCCTAAGCCCCGAACCTTAGACCGTCCTGCACCCCCTGAAACCCAGAAGCTCTAAAGCTCTCAAAGCCCCAGCAATCCCAAGCCCTCGAAGGTTCCACCGGTCGGAAAAAGTCAAACGAGCTCCAAAAACCTCAAGCGACCCTAAAGAATGGGATTCAATACAAAAACGCAGACAACTCTGTACAACTTCATGGGTAGTTCTCTTTCGAGTTGTAATTATCTATATAACCCATAGAGCCCAATACCCCTTGATTAAGGAATATACCTTAAATCCTAAGATTAAGCCCCCTAGAATTTAAGGTTTAAGTTCCTTAATCAAGGGGTATTAGGCTCTCTCTGAACTCGAAATCCTCATCCTGCATCACCTTAAGGACCCTAAACTATGGGAATCATGGTATGTTCCTCATTACGGAGTAATGCAGAATTTACATCATCTAGCGTATTTATAACTCTAAAACCCCCATAGAGCCTCGGTAGACCTTTATGAGGAATATCCCTAAACCCTAAACCCTAAACCCTAATCCTAGCTCCCCTAATCCCTAACTCCCAGTAATCCCTTTATGAAGCAGAGCCAAGAGCCTTAGCCATAGGCCCCTAAGTAGTTCCTTTTTGTGGTTTATATTTAGAATCCTATATAAGGTAATCCCCAAAAAGGAACTACTTAGGGGCCTATGGCTAAACCCTAAAACCCTAAACCCCTAAACCCGGTAATCCCAAAAAGAAACTACTTAGGGGCCTATGGGTAGCCAGGAGGGTTTCACCGGCCTCTACAGAGGCTCCTCCGCTTGTCTTGGAGGATCCGGGGGCCTGCGTAGAGGGGTGTTTTAGGGTTTAGGGGTTTAGGGTTTAGGGTTTAGGGTTTTAGGGTTTAGGGTTTAGGGTTCAGGGTTCAGGGTTGAGAGTTTAGGGTTTTAGGGGTTTAGGGTGTAGGGTTTAGGGTTCACGGTTTAGGGTTTAGGGTTTAGGGTCCATGTATCCATCTGAGCGTACTTGTGTACTTTGACTGTTGTGGGGATGGTTTTGGGGTTTCAGGGTTCTGGAGTTCGCGGGTTTTTGGATTCAGAGACCAGTGTGGCTGTTGGGGTTGTTCTGTGTTTGGAGATTTATTAAAGGGTTTAGGGTTTAGGGTTTAGGGTTAGAGATTTATTAATGTGTTTGGGGATTGTTAAAGGGCTCTTAGTTGGGATCCTACTTTGAAAATGGACCTTCGGCAACGGAGTTCATCACTGGGGGGTCTACATTCGGCTTTAGGGTTCGGGTTGCGGGGCTGATAGCCGGACAACAACATCATAGGGGTCCAAGTACCCAAGAGTCAGATGCCCCCCCCAAAAGACCCTAGCCTATGATTACTAGATATTACTCGTATCCTCATCAACCCAACTGCCTAGTTATCCAAACCCTTCATAAACCGTAGACCCTAAAACCTACTGCGAACCCTGAGCATTCCCCCAAGGGCCCATGTACCCAAATAGCATATACCTTGGCCCTAAACCGTGGTCTTGAGGGTCGCCTTGCTGATGTTGAGGGGGCGACTTCCGCACTACGTGGCTTTGAGGGGCGACTCGGCGAGGTTGAGGACAACTGTCGTTCGTCTGAGGGGCGACTCACTGCCGTCGAAGGGGAGGTTAGCAACTCAAAGCAGGAGCAGAAGGTTCTGCATTCCAGGATTGTCAGCGTAGAGAAGAAGGAGGCTGCAAATGAAGGGAAGATCAAGCAACTCACGAAGGAGATCAATGAATTAAAGACCAAGCAAACAAGCCTCCCCTTCAAGCCAGCTGACACTGCAGATGGGGTGCCTAGTGATCCTTGGGCTGCCTATCGTGCCCAACATGGTCCTGTTGGTGGCGGGGCTCCTCGTGCTCCTGAACCTCGGGGTGATGGAGGTGCTCGGGATGAACTCTCTGACGAAGATCGACGCACACTTGTATTTGGGGGGTGGTGTCAAGACACTAAGAAACAAATCATCCTTGATGAGTCTGGCAGCTTCCTCAGGCGCGACGACGTGAAGGATTTAGTTGACTCTTCGGAACTCCTGGTTTGGGGACCCAGAAAATCCTTCGGCATGCTTCGCTTCAAGCTCAGGGATGGAGAAGATCAGGCTGGGGTGCGCGATCGAATGTGGAAAACGATCCAGGCTCTTCGTGCCAACGTCCATCGACTCCAATCCACTGGGGCGGCAGAGGGTGGCAAACCAATGTGGGCTCAGTTCGTCAAGACGAAAGAAGCCCGGAAGAGGAGCTCGCATGGGTCGCTCATCCGCCGAGTGTGCTTAGCCCTGGTTGAAGATTGCCGTGTCAACCAAGAAGCTCACAACATGACGGCTGGGGTGGAGACTTCCTACGATGTTGACTGGGGATCCGGCACGGTCTGGTGCTCCGAGTGGAAGCTCGGGTCGAGCATACATAGGCAACCGAGGGGTGACAATGTTCGGGTCCTCAGCTCGGGAGGGATCGATCTCGAGGCCATCAGTCGTGCTACGGGGGTCGCCTTCGACGTTGCCCTCCGCGCCTTTGAGCGCGAACTTTGAACTGCAGCCAAGGGGTGCATGCTAAATTCAGGAGAACTGGACGACTCACTTGATGAACCACGTCATGGTCGTGCTCCTCCTGGTGAACTTTGTCCTCCTCGTGCCGTACGCCGAAGTTTTGCGTCCTGGAACGTGGGGGGACAGCCTTTGTCTAAAGTGGACTCTGTGTGTACTTCGATGGATCTCTTGGCTATCCAAGAGGCACCTCGGGGTGAGAGCGGTTGGGATGAGGAGAACACGGGCGGCTTCACATGGCTTCTACATCGCAGTTGTGAACAATGGCGGGGTGTGGGCATTGGCATCGCTAATGACCTTTATGACTGCCACACTGATCGCATTTCCTGCAGCCGAGGTGCTGCCTGGGTTGTTAGACTGAAGAGCGCGAAACGTTTCATCCTTGGTTCACTTCACTGTCCGACTGGGGTGACCGTCGCTGTCTACTACAAGGCCGTCCAGGAGTTTCGTAAGATGCTGCAAGCGTGGCACAGTGATCTTCCATGCTTCATTGGGGTGGACGTGAACGAGAGCATCGTTTGGAACTGTGAAGAAGAAGAAGAAGGACTTGGTCTGGTCGGCATTCGCGGGGGTGGCAAAATCGACAAGTTCCTTGAAGTTGCCTCGTGTCTTCGCCTTTCGCCAGTGGCCCCCGTTTGGGATGATCGGTGGAAGGCCACACACTACCCTCGGGACGTTTGTCGGGAAGGAAGACATATTGACGCATCCTGGTTCGTGGGGCGTCTTCTGCGTCGGTTCGTGTTGATGCTGACATTCGGTTGCACATCAACACGGATCATGCCATGCTACATGCTGCGGTTGAACTTCAAGGCACTCGGGGTGGAAGATGGAGAGACTGTCGTGCTCGTTGGGTGACTGACGTTGACGCCTTGTGGTGTCCGTCGACTTGGGATGATATCACTGAGATGGCGCGTCGATGTACCAGACCTCGAACGAAGCGGAAGTTCGTTGACGACGAGGAGACCAAGGAGGCTATTGCCAGTGCCAAGTCCGCTGCAGGGGGTGACCGAGTTCAAAAATGGCATCATGTGCACCACCTGAGGAGAGCCAAACGTCGCAGATGGAAACATGATCGAGTCGCTAGGGTCGCTGCCGGGGATTGGGCTTCCTATCGGGACATCAAATCCGAACGTACTCGGCGCAACTGGTGGGGGGGTCTCCTTACGCACAAGTCCGCCAAGGAGGTTGGGGGCGAGATCACCGAGCATCTCCAGTCCAAGGTCCATGTGCCAGGTCTCCAATGGGATGCCAAACTACAATCTGTCGTGAAGGAGATCTCCTGCAATGATTGCGACCTTAAGCCTGTTTGCATCGAGGAAATCGCTTCTGCCTTAACTGGTATGAAAAGCCGTAGTTCCCTTGGACCAGATCTGATTGGGGTGGACCTCCTTCGCAAGCTTGTTGATGTCGCACCAGATGAGTTATGTGGCCTTTATTCAGACGTGCTTCGCAATGGGGTGATACCTGAAGATTGGGGCGCTTCCTTCCTGGCCCTTCTGCCCAAGGTTCACTGTCCCACTTGTCCTGCGGAGCTTCGGCCCATAGCGATGAGCTCCGCTGCCTTTAAGGTCATGTCCAGGGTCGTCATGAACAGAAGCTTCCCTCACCTTCGACAGCCTTGCCCGTGGAGCATGTCGGGGTGTGGACGCTCTTGTGCCGATCTGGTGGGGTGTATCGGGAGGGTGAGAGACATGACCCGTGAGTGGCGACTTGGGATGGTCATCACCAAGCTTGACATTAAGGGGGCGTTTGACTGCTTGGACCGTATGGCTGTGGTTCGATATGTTCAACGTCATCTTCAGGGACGTCAGATGCCGCATGAGGAGCGCTTCCTCTTGTTGCTCCTGGCCGAAAATCAGTTGATTGGGTCGGCTCCTGGCGGAGCCAAGGTGGCTATTCGAGCCAACAGAGGGATAAGGCAGGGATCTCCTGAGTCTGCCGAGCTCTTCGGGATGATTGTCTCAGAGATCATCACCGACCTAAAGACCAATGGGACGTGGAAAATGCCAACTGGGGAGCTCTCTGACATGCCTGCAGACATTGGGTCGTACCAGGACGACATCGTCCTCTGGGGTGACAACGTCGGCATCATGTGCAAGAACATCAGCGCACTTGCTGACCGACTACGTAGTGTTGGGTTGCAGCTGGCCAAAAACAAAACGAAAATCATTGCCTCCAAGTACTACAAGGGGACGAGAATGGTGATGATCGATGGCGAGAAAGTTGAGATCCAGCCACTTGGGACGTCTCTTCGCAGCGTCGGGGTGGACTTTGACCTGGATGCACCACCTGGACAGCAGGCCAAGGAGCTCATGGGCAGAGTATGGGCGGCATTCCACGAGAACAAGAAGGTGCTCTGTGGACCTGGGACGTTCCACCAGAAGTTCCACCTCATTCAAATGTTGCTCGAGGGTGTCTGGGCGTGGATTGCCGGGGCGGTTCACTGGGACTATGATGATTTACTGGCGATGAATGGACTTCAACTTCGTGTCCTTCGGCTCTGTTTTGGGTGGAAACGGCTTCAGAACGAAGACTGGGTGGCTTACAACAGTCGTTCTATCCGGGGGGTGCGCCTATGGCTTTCCAACGCTGGTCTTGAGCGGTGGAGCAGCAAGATCCTTCGTCTACAACACCAGCTGCTTTGTCACTGGAGCAGACAGAAGGAGGGACAGATGATGGGGCTCGCTGGACGGATGTTGCAGTGGAGGGGCCAGAAGTGGTGGAAAGCACAACAGCTCCTTCCTGTCGGGGTTGGCAAACGTCATCCTCGGCGTTTTCATGCTTGCAATGTCGAGCGTTCGTGTTCGGGGACGTTCGGAGTTGATTGGATGGATGCCTGTCAAAACAGAGAGGGTTGGAGACAACTCTTGGCTCTTTGGTTGCGTGATCATGATGTTCCTTGGACTCGGGGACGTCAGCTTGCACTGCAGTAGGCGGTTCACTGCGCTGTTGGTCGTGCTGTTTCGCTTCCAGGTCTGTGAAGCCTACACTCGGTTGAGATTCGATGGGGACGTATGCATCATGCCCTGCAGTGTGTGAGGACCGAGCTCTTGTGCATGTGATCCTAGTTGCTCTACTTTGTCACACGAAACATCTACAGTTCATGAACTTTCTGAAGTTTCTCACAACCGAAGCTCTTTCACAAGTACGTCACATGGGATGTCCTATGAAGCTCTAACTCTTCGAAACCTCTGTCCTTCGGGACCTCAATTCGCTCATGGCACTTCGCTTCGCAGCCAGTGCCTTCTTCGGGGTGGTCTGCGGCCTTTTCTTTGCTGCGGGACGACCTCCACAACGACGTGACCGAGGACACTGGGAAGGAGAGCCGGCGCCTGAACCTGGACTGAATCCTAACCGCTGGAACTCACAAGCCTGGGATGATTGGGGACATGGTTTGGGTGTACACAACCAGAATGTCAACGGCAACACGCAGTACGACGGCAACGCACAGGACTCTGGGAACCTCGGCGGTGGTCAATGGGATGATTCCTATTGGTGGCAGTCACAAGGTTGGAGTAATCCCCACCAATGGTCGCACAGTGGATGGACTACTGCATATTGGGATGGCAGGGATTGGAGTTCCCCTGCGTATGCTCCGACCTGGACGTCTTCCTCTCCTTCGAGCTCTTCGACGCCGTGGGGTGATGGCTACGGCTCTTCCTCTACGCCATGGAACTCCGTGAACAGTGCAAGCGGGCCGACGCCGCAGTGGGACGATGGTCGGTCTACCTCTCGGCCTCCGTGGGAGACTTCTGGCAACAGGGGTGGGACAAGACGAGAGGATGATGGAGACAGAGAACGTGGATCGAGCCGTGACCGTGGGTGGTTAAGGCCTGAGGCAGACCGCCCTGTGGGATTCTACAGGCTTGGGGTGTTCGTACCTCGCCGTCGCAACGATCAAGAAGAACGTTTCCACAGGGGAGGTGCAGGCGAAGTTCGCATGGGGCGCAAAGAGGCCCGAGCACAATCGTGGAGGGATGGTACATTTCGGCCATCGTCCTTCTGGCAGGGTATGGCCAGTGGTGGGCGCTCTGCTGGGGATGGCGAGGCCTTTGTGGACGCCCTCAACCGGCACTTGCTCCCTCGTGGGACTGACTTCGAGTACGGGGTGGATTGGCATGGTGATGGTCCCCCAGAGTTACCCATATGGGCCGTTCCTGGATGGTGGCGACCTCCTTCGACGAGTACCACTACATGCTTGTGTACCTGCCCGAGTTCCGCCCCTCCAACCATGGCTTCGAGCACTACCGGTACTTCCTCGTCATCTTCGACTACATCTACCACGATGATTGATGGGGATAGTGGGGTGGATAATGGTGAGGAGGAGGTGGTCAATCTGATGCAGCAGCCTATGCCAGGTGGTGGAGGTGAGCCCCCTCGTGATGGGACGCCGGGTACAGGGGACGGAGCTGCGAATCGTCCCAGCTTCCGTCTCAGTGATGAGGAGGTCCAGGGCTTTCTTGATGCGGGATGGCCTCAATCTGTGGTGGACAATGTCGTGGAGTTTTGCGACTACTTGGAAGACGTGGCTGGTGACTATGGGATGGCAGCGGTGGCATGGGGTGGAGGAATGTGGATTGAGTCACTGGTTATAGCAAACGCGACTGTTGAATTGGTCCAGGACACTATCCTTTCCCGACTCAGGGGTGTTGCAGAAGAACGACCACAAGCCAATGCGACTCGGGGTCGGCTAATGGTTGGCTGGGCCGGATTTCAAAGGGTGTTGAGCGACTTTCACCAGGGGCTCGTTGCAGAGGGGTTGCGCGAGGCTTGGCTGCCTTCCAGGGTGGACGCCGATGGCAGGCGACTTGTCGACCCGCCATTCATACGGGGCGACCATGAAGCTTGGGCCCAACAACGTGCCCGCGAGTTGGCCCGGGCTCTCGTGGAACAGGGTCGTCGCGCTGCGGTGGAGCGACGAGCAGCTGCTGCTGGGGTGGCCTCTACCGCGACAGCTGCCAATAGTGGGATGGCCGTTCCTGGGCAACCTGGTGGTAGTGGGATGGCTACTTCATCGACGGCCTCTACGTCTGGTTTTCTACCCGCCCAAGTTCCTGCTGCCGAAGTTCCAGATGCTCGTCTACGTTTTCCTCGGGATGGCGGTTCTCTTGGTGGTGGTGCTAGGGATGTGGAGTCGGAGGAAGAGGACGGGGCGTTTATGCAACTTACCATGGAAGAAGAAGAACGCCTTCATCGCCTCGAAGTTCAAACAGGTGCACGTCGCATGCTTCGCTCGCTGCTCTTGTCTCTCGAACAGATTCAGCAGAGGGGTGAAGGCCCTGAATATCGTTGGGGCGTTCAGCAGCTACTGCAGGCATACAACCAAGCGCAGTCTGTGACTGGGGTGTTTCACGAAATCCTTCAGAGGCGCGTGTCGGGGGGTCAACCATACTTCCCCATTCTTCGTGAGCCTCCTCTTGGGGCGGTGCGCTCCCGGGTGTTGGCCTATATGCTGGAGTTCAAGTACGTGCTCATGCAGACGTTCTCTGAGGAGTTGAGCCTTCAGCTTCAGGAGTTGGGACGTGTGTCCACGGCCGGGGTGGAGCCAGAAACTGAGCCTACACTGTCTTCACTTCTTCACCCTCGTGGCAGTCGTTCGCGCAGCAGGTCGCCTCGGGGTGAACGTACCGTAGAGGGTGCACGTACCGTGGAGGGCACTTCGTCATCACCACGGGGTGGTGCCGCTTCTGGCGTTTCTCCTGCCACTCCTGGAGCTCTTCGTGCCGACGCAGTTAGTGGGGGTGATCATGTGGCTGGTGATCTTCGTGCTGCTGTACCTGACCTTCGAGATACTGATCTTCCTGCTGCTGTGCCTGTTCCTGCTGACGGAGTACGGGGTGCAGATCCTGACCTTCATGCTGCTGTACCTGTTCCTGCTGACGGGGTTCGGGGTGGTGATCCTGCCCAGGCTGTGCCTTCCGACGCTGGAGTCCTCCCTAGTGACCCTGGGTCTCCTCCTGCTGCCGTGGGTGGCGCTGCTGATGGTGACGTTGCTGCTGGTCGTGCTCTGAGTGCCCGTAGTCCTGAGGCCTCTGAGTCTGCCGATGCGAGCTCTCCTGATGTTGTCATTCTTGAGGGGTGACCTGTCGTTGTGAGGGGCGAGATCTGAGTTTTTGGAGAGTTTTTGGAGCGCTTTTGTTTTCCCGCTTCGATCTGCACTTGCAGTTCCGGGGTGCATTTGTGCAAGCCTGAACACCAGGCCGGGCAGGCGGAGAGAGGAAAGTCCCACTGCACCTTTAAAAAAAAAACCCCTAAACCCTAAAACCCTAAAGCCCCTAAAGAAAGCAAATCAGGGACGACTTTGAGGCCAAAGTCTGTACGTTTCCGAAAAGAGGGGTACCCTATTTTGGGGTTCTTATAATAAGGATCCTACTGTTTAGGGTACGATATTAGGGTCCCCTATTTTCGGAAACTCCCTTATAGAAACGCTTGAAGGACCCCCTTTTAAAGGAGCCCTCTTTTGGGCACCGAAGAATCCTCGAGGTTACGGAGCTAACGTCCTGTACAAGCTTCCCGCAGACCTCGCCAAGCCGCCCGGCCTTTTTGTCTAGGGTTTTAGGGTTTAGGATTTTACCTAGCGGGTTCACTTTCCGGGGT
>CAJNJA010019263.1:287-10292 GCA_905231915.1 Symbiodinium necroappetens
CCTATCGTCTCCATTGTAGTTTCTTTGTTGGTTTAGCCAATTCTATACTTAGGACCCTATAAAAGCACTGCAGTGGTGACTTTGGAAGTCCCGAAGTTTAGGCAGTGAAGGCATTTGGGTATAGTTGGATCTCAACGGTTACCAGAACTCCCGAAGTACAGAACTCCCGAAATACTAGAGCCCTTGTCGTGCTCAGTCCCTGGCCCATTCTACTCCGGGGAGATTCTTTGGCGGTAGCCAAAAACCCTAAACCCTAACCGTTTAAAGGACAATAGGAGGGACCCGCCCCTAGAAGGGACCCCTGGCCCTATAATGCCCTATATAACCCTTATGTACCCCTTATATGCTCTCATAAAGCCCCTATATAACCCCAAGGGTCCCGTTAAGGGTCTCTCCTTTAGTCCCCTGAAACCTTGGGTTTCCCAAGGAAACCAGATCTGCCCTCGAACCCTTTAGGGCCCCGAACAGCCCGTATCATGGATTTTCAGGTCTATTTCCAGGGTATTGGTGACTCAACGCTGCATGAAATCATTGAACATTGAATTAATCTGGGGAAGTAAGGTTTCGTAGACCAAAAATGTGAGTGTCTCAAAATTTGTTGTCCCTTTCCGGGGGGGGGGGGCGTATAATTAACAAGGATCCTACTATTCACTGTTGATTTTCGGGCCATCCAAAGGATTCTCTGAATCTGCGCAATTGCAAGAAGCTGAGGCATTGAAAGCCGTCAATGAAGGTGAAGGCTGAACCATTTGCGGAGGCCATGTGTTACATGTAGGGTTTTGTGCCCGATCGAAGTAGCAGATGTTCTCAGCCGGCCCATGTCAATAAGAACAAGAATTCACGAACTTATTCTTGAGTGTGTTGTGTCTATTTCCTGTGTGGGCATGCAGCCTGGTTTCGGCAACGACTTTGGACACCAGTTCTTCTATGCCAACGACCTATGCTTAGCTTGCCTGCTGTTTCGGCCTTGAAGTCACTAATCGCTATGCGCATGAGTAAGTATACCTTATCCCCAACTACCCTACCTTTTTAGGTCCTTGAGGCCTCCTCTGTGCTCCGAACTTGTACGCCAAGCTGACGAGAATGGCTTCCAGGTGATGACACCCCGAGCTCTCAAAGAAATGAAGCGCCTAAGCGCGGAGCTTGAAGCCCCTAAGCCCCGCACGTTGAAGTGAAAGCTTATCCTTCTGAGAAGTTCTGCAGATTCTTTCCAGGTGAGCCTGCTGCAGAGCATCCCCTCATACTGATTGCTGCTTGCATTCCTTACTTCAGCTTGGACGGAGGTCTGACAAATGGCTATGCTTCTACTTCCAGACGGTAAGAGTCCTAGTATCTGGAACAGGGACGGCTAGAAAGACGCGCGCTTCGACAACGTAGTCATAAGACTTACTGCAGTCGGCATGTGATTTCAGGGTTCCTAGTTTTGATTTTGGTGATGACAGCCGCAGCCCAAGCAGCAGACCCAATACCCCAAAGTTAAAACCGTATGCGATAAGGCATTTTGGCAGACTGTACTGCAACTTCGAGCGACGGGTCTGGAAGAGGCTGCGCTTCGCATGCCCTTTCTATGCCACAGGCATTCTAGTGTTAGGTACGACCACCACACTGTACCGTGTTCATCTTGTGGCTAGCTATGTAGGATGCATGCTGCTTCGGGGTCCGAGGTTCGGGGGTGCTCTTGCAATATACTCGAGAACGGCCTCGTGGTGAAAGTTGCCGGCGGCATGCCACACATGCGCGACATGAACTAGAGCAGCTTGGAATTCACCGACAGCTTTAAGTCAGTCCCTCTGTTCAATTGCGTCCCTTTGAGGTGGGGACCTAGCCCTTTTCGGGGTTCCCCTGACTCCAAGGGCTCGCCACATCTCGTTACTGACCCTCATCCAGGTCGCAGAATCCGATGTGCTTGGGATGTTCCTCCGGGTCCAAAAAAAGCCGCAACAAAAAAAAAAAAAAAAAACAGCCGCCCGAACCATCATCAAACATCCTATGGAGCCTCAAATCTCAAGAACCTCCAAGTCCGAGCCGATAGAAGCGACCGGTACCTGAAACACGAAACCCTCGTTCTGTTTAACGTGCAAAGTTCCAGCACCTCCCAGGAATCTTGGATTTAGGAACACCGAACCCCCCTACCGTCGAAACCTCAACCTCCTAAACTTCAATCTTAAAGCCCGAAGTCCCAAACTTCAATCCTTATGGCCTACAGACCCTGATTTTTAAGTCATGTTAGCAACTTTTGTTTTGTTTCATTTGGACCCTCCTGGAGCACCGGGCCCCTTTGCGCAGATCATGAGCCGGCGAGGTAAAGCAATTTCTGTCACGAAGCCTCACGTTCCAGGTGCAGGGTTTAGGGTTTAGGGTTACCCCGTTTGGGGTTTAGAGTTGAGGTTTGCTATCGGACAGTGAAACACCTCCCAATCCTCGACTGTGGGGTCCACACCCGGAGCCCTATTTTAGGTACATCATGCCAGCAATCAGCACTGTGAGCGCATGTGCACCATGCTGCAATACATATGCTCCACATGGATAGAACACACACACACACAGAGCCACGTCTGTGTTGCACAGCGACAAATGGGTGCTGGAGAAGCGTTTCGTGTTGTGATTGGCCACTGTGTTTGGGATTGTTGCGGGTTTGACTAGGGGCGCGAACGGTCGTGTCATCCTCGGTCGGACACTCAATCAGCTTTTCTGCACCACTCTTCCTGCGCCCTAGCTTTCACCCTGAATGACCATCCAAAAACCACAGTCCCTATAAATCCTATGTGGCCTGAACCTGTTTCAGTGGTAGTTGCTTAGTTTCATTGTAGAGCCTCCAAAGTAAAGTAATAGACTATGATCAAATTATAGTGTATGAGTTTAGACCTTCACGTAAGCTTCCGCGACAGAACCCGCCCGCCCCCCCGCAGAACCTGGCCTGCGGGACCTGTCGATTGGCGAAGCACTGCTTCCGATCACGGCGATCACGGGAGAAAAAGACCAACATGTCTTATCCTTCTCGGGGGGTTTAGGGTCCTAGGCCTGTAGGATTTGCGGGTTTAGAGTTTACTTAGGGTTTAGGGTCTATGTATCCGCACATGCCCCCTGGGCGTGGCTCCCGGCTGATTTGAAGAGGTTGGGGTCAAAAAACGGTTATAGAGTAATGTGGGTTAAATTAACGACTTCACGGTCCAGGTTTTTTTGGTCATTGTTTTGCCCAACAGACGGAGCTTTTTGTTGACCCGTTTCGGGCAAGCAACAGGCTGGAAGCCGGACAGATAAAGAGTTCTGGCTTCAACCATGCCTTATGCATAATTATCCCTAACCCCCCAGGTACCTACCTATATATATATATATACATACATACATATATATATATACATACATACATATATAGTAGGTACCTGGGGGGTTAGGGATTAAGATGCTGGTTTCCGGTTTCGGTTGTTTGGGTTGAAGGAGCCGTTGGTTGCCTCTTGATGGTAACATCGTGCAAGTCTTTCAGGCTGCAGACAGTTCGGGTCTTTGAGGGAACTTTGTTTTGGAAGCCGTTGTTCCGAAATCCCCGAACTGCATGATGCGTAGTAAAAGCTCTGTTGATGTTTTCTTGCCTATAGACGCCGCACCCAGGAAGCCTGAAACCCGTAAAACCCCAAGCCGCAAACCCTGAAAGCCTAAAGCCCTGCAAACTTGAAGCGCTAAACCCCGGCGCGAGCGCCGAAGTCTTCAAACCCGGAAGCGTAGCTTGACATCGTATGGGCTGGGCTGATGGCGAAAAGAGGCTTTGAGGGTGAAGAGACCTTTGCATCTATATAGTATAGAGGTTTATCGGTATCTGAGGCTAGACCTCTAGGTTTACGCGTATTTGGGGTAATTTGTGGTCTTCCGAATCACTCTCCCAAGTAGGGCGGGGTTCACTAGCACTGCCAAATGCTACTGGCGAGACTGAGTAGCGCGGCTGAAATGCTTCCCTTAAAGACTCGAGGGATTCAGGAGGACAGCCAAAATTCAAAAAGCTTTCCTCCAAGTAGTTTAATGTGTTCGGGTGGAGCCCCATAGCCTGCACGCTGCTTGGAAAAATCATCCTGAAACCCGCAAGCATCCCCAAAGCCAGAAATGCACCCCACACAAGAGACCCTGACCCTGATATACTAATAAACCCTAAGCCCTAAGCCCTAAACCTCTGATTCTTAGAACCGAAGCATTCGCTACGGTATAGATGCCCTGGTCTTGAAACTGCAGGCTTCAGCCGGAGACTTATAGGGTTTAGGCTTTACGTTCCGGGTCATTCGGTTTTGGGGTTTAGGGTCCTTCTGGCTTAGGGTTTGAGGTTTAGGATGGTTTAGGGTTTCAGTGGAAGCACGTTGGTTGTGGTTGCCCGCTGCTCCTTTCTCGAAGCACTTGAATCACTTGAACGAGTTGCATTGGCAGTGATGTGCATGTCCAGGTTAGTTTAAGTTAGCTTGCTTTAGTGTAAGATGATTGCAAACACAAGGCCCTGCATTTATGATATTGCACAGCTGAGTGTTTGAGGTGTTTCATTGCCTAGGCGGATCTTGAGGAGAGTGATCACTTGTACCGTGCAGACGTGGACTCTATGCAAAGATGGCCACGCAGGGAAGTCAGGCACGGACTGGGCCCTTGAAAGCTTGAGGCCATCCCGTTCTTGGCACCCTACGGCTCTGCGCATGTGTCTATGAGAGCCAAGTTGCCTCAGACTATGACATCTATACTCCGTCAGAATACGATATCTATACAAACCTTCAGCTGTAAACCGTAATTAAATTAAACCCTGAACGTCACACCCCGTGCAGCAGGGTAAGCAGAAACGTGCCCGACATGACTATAATATAGAAGCCTACCAAGCCGATTCTGCCATGTGGACCTCGTGACTTGAAGCTGAGGCGGCTTCTAAAAGTTTTTTTTGCGTTGGGTTGGGTTGGTTTAAGTTCCCAAACCATGAAGTACTGAGCTGAAGCTTATAAGCGCCGTAAAGTGGTAAACAGAGCATCCCCCAACCTCCCTCCTTAGCAATTTGCCACACCACGCGGTTGGCCACGTGTCGGGTGCCTTGGCTGTGGCAGGAGCCAACTTCCGATCCCCAGCCAAAAGCTGAGGACCGAGGGCAGAGATGCATGTGTTTGGTCAATGCACGAGAAGAAGAAATGTGATGTGGCACTAGCAGAGCAAAGCGGCCTCAACGATTGCCAACACTATTGTGGGGGTTCTTTATTATGGCTATAGCTTAATACGCCTGAAAACCAATTATTTGCGGCCCCTGTGCTAGAGTCAAAGAGACTTCGGCCATAGAGCCGAACTTGCTTGGTCATTGAGTACCTTTGCTCGCTTGCAGGACGAAAGGCTCGACTCAGCAAACAGCACCTCTTCAGCAATCAGTGTTTTATGTCATTCTCTGGAGCAGCTGAAGATGACAGGCACCATAGGATTCTCAGTCCTGGCTGGAAAGCGAGCGTTTTGCATGTCTTCCGCAATGCTTACCACAACGGGTTGTTTGTCGCGGAATTTTGCATAACTTCAACTTTGCTCACCACGAGAGGTTTCATGCTGTGAAGTTGTTACATTGCCCAAAACATCCAGCAGATGAAGAGGCCTAGCAGTTTAGAGGTGTATAGACAGAGAGATACAGGGCAAAAGATAATAGGTAGATAGGGTCGGCGTGAGCCCCCCAACTATCGCCTCATCAGCCTCAGGGCCAAAACCTCTAAACCCTAAACCCTGAAACCCCTACCCTGCAATGCGGATTCGTCCTTGCTATGTAGGAGGGAAAAAACCCTAAACCCCCTCTAAACCCTGAGCTAATTTACTAATCCTGCAAGCCCTATTCGTCGAGGTTCCCGCAGTTGTCGGAACACGAACACCGTGTCCCCGCGATTTATGCGCGGCCTTCGCTTGCCGCCTCTGGCTTCCTGGCGGTGAAACGGGTACAGAGACCCTAAAAGGGTTTAGGGTTCATATACCATATAGGGATTATAGTATAAGGGTATAGGGCCCCTACTTTTAAGGGTCATTTGGTCCTAGGAAGGGTACAGAGATTCAGCGCTCTTGTTTTTGCATTTCAAGTTTGGGTTCATGGTTTCAGGGTTTCAGGGCTTCAGAGTCTCTTGCGGGGTATTGGGCTAAAGTGGCTAAAGCTTGTGTGTTGCGACTGTGGGGCGGAATGATTCTCATGCCCCCATCTGCCAACCCCCAAACCCCGAACTCGGCATAAGAGGGTATATTCTTGACAATTTTTTAAATGTAATTAGCGCATGCAACTTCGGACAATGAACGGGAAGCCGCACGGAGAACTTTCACAACAAGCACAATCAACGTGCACATTCGTGTGGCTGTTGCGTAATGAGTTCTGCTAAGCCTGCGACCTTGGCCGACCAGAAGCTTGTCTCAGGGAGGCCTTGGTAAGCACCCTGGAATCTGCAGCCATCAAACGAAGCAAGTGGGATCTATCAGGCTACTTTTGGGCCTTGAACCTAGCTAAATGTAGAACATCTGGAGTTCGAAGTGTATAACCGAGGGTGTGATGTGAAAAGATGTTCAACTGCATCCCGCCACCCCCTCCCAAATGCAACACAGCAACAACAACATCAGAAGATACATTCCCACCAGGCACTGTCGCACCCGAAGCCCATCAACCCCTAAACCCTAGCACCCCAATGCGGGTTTCGGGTTCAGCGTATAGGGTGAAACCCTAATCCCTGAACCCGAACTTCGTCAGCCATGCCAGCCTTGTGCGAGCGTGTGAGTCGAAACCCGTTTCGGGTTTAGCGTTTAGGGTTTAGGGCATATGCATAGTCCAGGTGTAAAAAAAAGGCCGAGAATCCCAGAAGACCCGGCATCAAGGCCCAAACGCAGGGGGAGGACCAGGGCTTGAAGCATCTACTCGAGGAGAGGACGGTGTGTATGTGTGTGTGTGTTAGTTAGAGTTTAGGGTTTAGGGTTTTAGGGTTCAGGGTTTAGGGTTTAGGGTTTTAGGGTTCAGGGTTTAGGGTTTTAAAGGGTTTAGGGTTAAGGGGGTTTCTTAGGGTTTTGGGGGTTTTGGGCCTCACAAAAGACTGGCTGCAAAAGGGCTTCGTTTGATGTAGGGCCTCTGATAGGCTTATAGTGTCTTCGGGGTTTTATGTGTAAGCATGGGTTGTAGTAGTTCTTCCAGGAGTTCGGGAGTTGAGGGGTTTAGGGTGGAGGAAGTTTGTGCCTCTAGGGCTTTTGGAGTTTGGGGCTCTTGGGGTCTTTGGCTTTGGGGTTCGTAGTACCTTGAACTACCATAACCTAGTTGTTTGTAGGTTCTTATTATACACCCTAATATAGAATTTATAGGGACCCTACAAGAAAGGAGGCTTTGGTAGTCTAAGGTAGCTTGGTATTTGGCTGTTCTCCTTTTCTGGGCTCAGATGGTCCTACTTTCATTGACACGCCAACCATTCAGAGTTTACCTTGCCTGCAGGTCAATGCACTAACTCAGCAACCAGGAGTTTGTAGCAAGGGGTGATCAATCCTATAGAAAAGGGTGCGCGGAGTTCGACCTCCAGGGTAGTCATGGCAGAATGCCATGCTGTTTTAAAATCTAGGGCTTAGCGTCGGAGTTCTAAAGGCAGGGGAACCTAGTATAGACCTTGACTCAACTAGGATCCTCAAGGCAAGAGGGCTTCAGAAAACTGGGTGTCTCGTCTTGGGGATCCTTACACTCACGATCCTGTGGTCAGGTCTCCCTATTGAGGTTCCTTGTTTCTGAAACTCTGAGACTGTGTTGGGTTTTTCTGCTTTCAAGTGACGATTGCCTAATGAAGAGGTGGCTTGTGAGGGAGGTTGTGCTAGCCGAAGCCAGGAAGCTAAGTCGTCTACGTGGTGTGACACTGGACACACAAGTGCGCACTATCTGTGCTGGACAAGTCACAGCTACAGATACTTGATAGGGGTTCTCTGTGTTCTGCATGCCAAACTTACATTGACAGGCGCTTATAGCTCATGTTATCGCACCTGCGCTTCACAACTGTCACCGGGATGTGGGGCGGCTTGTGAACAGAAGAAGTTGCAGCCCACTGCCCTCGCGATGTGCACCGGAGGAGATCCCCAGCAAATGGTTTCTGGATGATGAGCTTCCTGGCCTGACCTTTTATATCCCCAAGCCCTAAAATCTGAACCATCATCGGTTAATTAAACGAGGGTGTTTCTCGGAACCCTATAAAGTTCTTACGCGAATTGCAGACTCCCTGGGCACTAGTGGAGAGTCATTTCTTCCAAATTGATCGGCCCAAGCGCGAGCTGTTCCCGGCAGACATTGTAATGGAAAGCCAGACAACAACGACAGGACAACTGCCCTCGCAAGTGCATTCCTTTCCTAGTTGATGTTGTCGTGCTGCCCGGAGCTGCGCAGTTCTTTGCTGTAAGACATCGGAACTTGCAGGACTAAAGACCGGCGCCCCATGTAAGCCCTACAGCAGATGCAACCATAGACCCTAAGCCCCTAGCCCTAAACCCTAAACCTAGGCCCTAGGCTTAATCTAAGCGGGAGAGGATTAGGTGAAATCAGGCCCTGTAACTCGGGGACATTTTGCCAATCGAGGGTCTGGGTAGTTTCCTGCTCGCAGAACCCTAAAAACCCTAAAAACCCTAAACCCTAAAAACCCTAAAATCCTAAAGCCCTATAAACCCGTAGCCCACTCCTTCCAGGACCTTAAGCCTTACACATGGTTTAGGGCTTCGGCTTTCTGGGCCCAGGGATTTCCATCTTCTGGGCTCTGCTTTTAAAGACTCAGATCCTAAAGCCCCCAAACCCCATGGCAACGCGAACTCCTGGGTCATTCTCCGGCTGCAGCCTGAAACCTTGGCCTAAAACTATAGATGGCTTAGCAAGCTTCAAACGCTGGCAAACGCCGGGCTGCTTCTGCTAATTACTATCCTCCTGAACCTTCTGTACGGAACCTTCAAAGTCTCAGCTTGATGCAGATCGGGATTCAGCTGCGTGGCAGGTGAAATGTTCATGATTGTGTTGTTAGGGGTAACGCGGGTGCTCAGAAGTCAGTCCATCCTTCAGCCCTAAGGGGGGCACATCCCAAGGATTCCCACCTTGGATGCTTAGCCTTAGGACACGCATCCAAGGAGGATGTCCTAAACCCGACAGTTTTCAACCCTGAGGCCCAATCGAAATCAGGGAGCACGGTTTTATTCCTAGTCTCTCCAGCTCGGGGGGCAGGGACTGAAACCTCACTAGAATTTGAAGGCTAGCATCTCGGAAGACACCTTGTCTTGCGAATATCCTCCTGCTTTCTCAGCCAGTCAAACGGTACAGTCTGGTTTCCCAGCCAGTTGAAGGATGCATACAATTCCAGACCTGTTCGACAAGCTAAGATGCATTTAGTTCTTTGGGGCTGGCAGGGCGCAGCACCCGTCATTGGCTGCAGAACAAAGCACAGGAAGTTTTGCCGGCGTGAAGTCCTCGAAGAGAATGTCATTGACGCAGAGATGTTGAAGAGAATCGACTTCTTCCGCGGCTTGGCTTAAACCTGTTTGAGGTACAAAACACCTATAGTTACTTGGTATGAGGGTTTGGGATAGTACTACATATCCTCAGTTTGCATGTACGGTCCAAGGCATAGCAGTCAGACTTTGGGTCTGGAAGTTTGGGATGGCATAACTAGCTCCTGGTTAGTTCCCGGCTAGGAAAGCCTTTTGGTAATTCATTAGGTGCTGAACCTAGGGAAAAAAAGAAAGGTCTTGTCCGCAGGTACACATTTCTCAGTTTAGGGCTTGGGGCTTACAGGCTTACAGCTTAGGGAAGACATGGTGTAAGGAGGAGGCCTCCTTCGAATGCTGTGCTTGGCTGGGCCATGCAAAGAAATGTCTCTCTGTGTCTGTCTCTGTGTGTGTGTGTGCGCTGTGTGTGTGTGCGTCGTGCTCGCGTGTGTGCGTGTGTGTGTGTGTATGTGTGTGTGTGTGCGTGTGCGTCGTGCTCGCGCGCGTGTGTGTGTGTGTGTGTGTGTGTGTGTGTGTGCGTGCGCGTGTGCGTGCGCG
>CAJNJA010019265.1:0-35207 GCA_905231915.1 Symbiodinium necroappetens
TCAGGGTCGAGGGTTTAGGGTCTAGGGTTTAGGGTCGAGGGTTTAGGGTCGAGGGTTTAGGGTCGAGGGTTTAGGGTCTAGGGTTTAGGGTCGAGGGTTTAGGGTCTAGGGTTCAGGGTTTAGGGAGAACCAAACTCCAGTGGCTATATGGGTAGTTCGTCGCCAAAAAACTACGGAATCCTTGTAAAAAAGGACCCTATAAGGGATCCTGTTTTAGAGAACTACCAAAGAGTCGCGAAGAGTTGCTGCAGAAACTCCTGGATCGTGGAACATTTGCTTAGGGCTTATACAGTATTCTCGGGTTTTGGGTTTAGGCTATATTTCGGCTGAAGAATTGTGCAACAGTCTGAAGCATAGGGAACCGGACTTGCGACACTGACAAGGTGGTCAGGGAGTGCTCAAAGTGCACTTGCATTCAATTGACCCGTGCCGGCGAATGGCAAGTGTTCAGGCCATGTCACCTCACGGCTCGCTTGACTCTTGACCACATGGGCGGGCACTTTCCTCTAAAGGACCGCATGGCTGTTGGACAAGGCAAACCCATGACAGGCACATGTCAACATCCCGTCGGCCTGATGCCAGCGCTCAGCGTCGCTTGTACTTCTTCGTCGGCCTGCTGGGTATGCAGAAGCCGAAACTGCCCAAGACTCACCCTAACCCCCCAGGTACCTACTATATAGGGTACTAGAGTTGTATTCGCCCGACACAGGAGCGACATGTGCTGCAAACTGTCACTGATATTGAGCCGCCGGCTCAAACCGCCGGTGCAGCAACGCAACAAATGGAACTTTTGCGAACGCATCATGTGACACCGCGTACCCACACTGCCGATCTCTTCTTGTATGATGCCGGAACTATGGGAAGCGACATCTGGCGGAAGTGGAAGTGTGCTGAACTTTATGGCACAGCATTGCATCAGCATGCCACCACCAGAACGCCTGTAAGCAAGACACTCCTGCTACAGGCCACGATAGCAACCCCCTCATCTGCTCCAGTTTCGAAGAAGGTCCCCTCAACCCTAAACCCTAACCCCCAACCCCTAAACCCAAACCCCCTAAACCCTAAACCCCAAACCAGTTCCAGACTTCCTGGCTCACGCCACAAGTCTGGTCACAGGGCCTCTGCCGCTCCCGCTTCCGGAGCACCTGATCTCGACTTCAGAGCAAAAGCAAGAATGACCTGACTGTGCTACGAATAATGTAGTGAGCGCCTTAATAATTAGAACAGGGTTTTCGGATTTTTCTTTTTCTTTTGTTATGACATAATGATAAGGAGCCCCCCCAAAAATAACATAGGTAATTCTTCAGGCTTTTCTATTCGCCACGAAACAAACACCCCGAGTCGCGAGCGCGCCGATCGTTGCTCGAAGGATTCGAACTCCTTGCGCAGTGTTCTCGGAGCAGATGGCTCCATGGGGGGAGGGTAACATAGTGGCCCAACCCCGAAAAAAAGGCTCTTCTTCTACGTGCACCTTTTTTTGGGCTTTAGGTAGGGAGTTGGGCCGAGGGTTTTCACGCAGTCCTGCGCTTCAGCCTTCAACTCCGCGTTGGCATGCACCAGAGCCTGCGCTTTGCCACATTACCCATAGGCTAAGTAGTTCCTTTTTGTGGGCTTATATTTGGGATCCTATAAGGATAATCCCCAAAAAGGAACTACTTAGGAGCCTATGGGTTCAGGCTCGGGAAACTGAGATGCTGCTGCGACTGCCGAAGCACAGCGAAAAGAACTTGACGACCACCGCTGCTGATGCTGAGGATGATAATGGTTATAAACCCTTTATAAGGCCTAAACCTTAAACCCTATAGCCCTAAACCCTAAACATGACGATGATGATGCCGGCCAACGACATGAAGCCGCTAAATCCCGGATGCAAAGCAGAAGCCACGGGAAACGATTCTCCTTGCTCTAGGAGCTCCAGTCACATGGCACATGCGACACCGAAACATCAACGAAGAGGAGAATAGGGTTTAGGGTTTAGGGTCAGGTGAAGAAACCAATGTAGGGAAGCCCAGAATATATGCCTCCAGAAGACAGTCAGTCTTTATATTATACTGGTGGCTGGCAAGGAGCCTGCTCGGCTTCAGCACCACCTCGCAGGCGACAAGAGGCAGAACAATCTACAAAAATGCAGCTCTCACGCTTGACACGCTTGGACTTGCATCGTAGCTTCATGTTAGATGCGCACAATGAAGATTCGTAGACGATTACCGTCAAGGCTTGGGTTTTGGGTTTAATGTCGGGGCCTAAATAATTACCAATACTATGTTGGGGGTTCCTCATCTAACTCTAGTATAACAGGCCCCAAAACCCTACTCTAATTTTCAAAGGCCCCTATATTTGGGGGGGATTCTCCATGGCCCCGGCCTTCTTGTGCATACTGCATCTGCTGCAACTCCACACGGAGCTCGTTGATCTCTTCGGGAAGCCGATATTGCAGGGCGTCCTGTACAAAACTCGGTTCTTGGTAAGGGACTTACTTTAAGTTACCAAAATAAGGAAACCACATTGTTTAAATACTATAGATCGCTATTTTGGTAACTTAAAGTAAATTCTTTAACAAGAACCCAGAAAAAGCCAAGGAGTTTCTTGATGCGGGCATGGAAACCCACATAATGATCTTGTGATATGCTGTGATAGTCTAGATTATGCTGTAGGACATTGTCTCTACAGTTCCATAAGCTCTGTCAGCCCTAATCCCCAATTGAACCCGAAAAACACCCTAAACCCTAAACCCTAAACACCAAACCCTAATCCCTAATTGAACCCAAACCCTAATCCCTAATTGAACCCAAAACCCAAAACCCTAAACCCAAAAGCCCCCCTAAACCCTATAAACCCTAAACCCAAAACCCTCTAAACCCTAAACCCCAAAGCCCCTCTGGAACGGAAGAGACGGCTCTCCTGGCCGGTAGGCCACTGAAAATGACCGGAGAGCTCGTCTGCCAAGCTGGCATTACCGGTACCTGGAAAGACAAGGGCTTTGGGTTTATAGGGTTTAGGTTTAGGGTTTAGGGTTTAGGGTTTATAGGGCTTATAGGGCTTATAGGGTTTAGGGTTTATAGGGTTTAGGGTTTAGGGTCGGCCGAGGGATCCCACACTCATCCGGCGCTGGTGCTTAGGGCTTAGGAATTATAGGGCTCTAGGGCTTTTTGGGCTTTGGGCTTAGGGCTTAGGACATTTTCAAGCGGGGGGCTTAGGGCTATTAGGATGTATAGGGCTCTAGGTTTTTTTTGGGCTTTGGGCTTAGGGCTTAGGGTCCATGTGCCCAACTAGTATATACTTTGGCCCCAAAGTACCTATATAGGGACTACGTTATAAGGCCAAAACCATATAAGATTTGGGTACATGGACCCTTTAGGGTTCGGGCTTAGGATGTATAGGGCTTTACGGGGTTTTTGGGCCTAATCTCTGAACCCTAAACCCTATAAACCCTATAAGCCCTATAAACCCTATAAGCCCTATAAACCCTAAACCCTATAAGCCCTTTAAGCCCTATAAACCCTAAACCCCATAAGCCCTTTAAGCCCTAAACCCTAAACCCTGGCTTTGGGCTTAGGGCCTGTATCGAAGTCGAAAGGGGAAGGTTCGCCATCATCGCTTCGGGCGCTGAGGATGCCTCAGATGAGCTCCCCATGCGGAAACAGGACACCCACGGTTTAGGGTTCCCGAAAGGGATCCATAGGGTTCCTGAAAGGGATCTATAGGGTTCCTTAAAGGGTTTTAGGGTTATAGGGTTTAGGGCTTTGGGGATTAAGGTTTAGGGTTATAGGGTTATGGGGTTTTAGGGTTTAAGGTTTGGGGTTGTAGGGTAGCCGTCGGCCAAGCAAGAGTTCGTTTTAGGATAGCTTCCAAAGATGCACCTTGACGATCCCGAGACTACAGAACAGCTACATTTCCCTCACCAGTGTGGCTTCGCAGTAGAAGCCTGAAGGTCCCAATTGCGCAGAAGAGAATATAGGATTCCGAAGCCGAAGCCCCTGCTTCCGGCTCAAAGACCCGTCTTTTTAATGGGGGGTGTCCGAAAATAGGGGACCCTAATATAGTGTCCTAAATAGTAGGATCCTTATTATAAGGACCCCACACTAAGGTACCTTTCTATGCCAAGCGACTGTTGAGCCTCTCTCCCCCAGGGGAGGGCGGAGCCAGGCCGGGGGAACCCCGGAAGTTCGTCGCCAGCAGCTGAAAGCGTGCGGCCTCCATGCAGGGGCCTACTTGGAGGATCAGAAGACTCGGTTTAGGGCTTAGGGTTTAGGTTTTTCGGGCTACTTGGAGGATCAGAGGACTTAGCAAGGTCATAAGTACCTTAATTGTAGTTAGAAGTATTTGAAAGTATAGTATAGTTACCTTTTTTGTAACCCTAGTTACTAAGTCCCAGGATCCTCCAAGTATGGTGCAGAGAGCATCGGCACTTACAAAACCGACCCTCTCGAGCCTCGAGGTCTTTCCTCAAGCGCTTGAGGTCCTTCCAAAGGCTGGGAGAGCGCAGTTCTAGATTCAGGATTTCGGATTCTGGGGTTTAGGATCTGGGTTAAAGGATTTATGGTAGGACCCTCAGGGTGTAGGGTTCAGGGGGCGCAGGAACCGAAACCAACAGAGCCCTGCCTGCTCGTGCGAGCGCTGCGCTTCTTGGAACTCGTCCATTCGGCTGGTCCGTTCTTCCTGGCAGGGTTTAGGGCTTATAGGGTTTAGGCTTTACGGCTTCATAAGGGTTAAGGTCTAGGGTTTATAGGGTTTAGGGATTTAGGGTTTAGGTTTCGGATGTAGCTTCAGGGCTCAGGGTTTGGGGGTTTAGGGTTTTGGAGTTGAGGGATTTAGGGTTCAGGTGTTAAGGTTTAATGAAGGGTTAGACTTTTGTGTCACGGGGGTTTAGGGGTTTTTAGAGTTATTACCTAAACCCCAAAGCCCAAACCCTAAACCCTACTACACCCTAAACCCTGAAACGCCTAAGAACCCCTAAAACCCTAAACTCTAAACCCCTAGGGCTGCTCGTCTCAAGCCTGAAGCTCCTGATAGAACTTCTCTTCCTTGGCTGCAGCCTTCACTGAGCGATCTCTGAGGACAGGGAACCGAGGGTTTATAGGGTTTAGGGTCAAAGGTTGAGGGTTTTAGGGCTTAGGGTTGAGGTTGAGGGTTTTAGGGTTTAGGGTGGAGCTTTAGGGTTGGAAGTTTAGGGTTTAGGTCTAGGGCTGTGGGCTTAGGGTTTTAACAGATTCACCGACCTGCTTGCGGATCTTCTTCATGTCATCTTTCCTTGGGTGGAGCTCCGACGTTTTGGCGCGCCAAACCGCTCATGCACGGTACGCCATCCTAACCCCCTACCCCTGAACCCTAAACCCTAAACCCTAACTTAAACAAGCGTCAGAGCCGTGACATGCAGCTTCTCGGTCTCGGCCTCTTGTCTCAACTCCTTAACCATGTGGTCCAAGACTGAAGCGGAAAATCACAAGGCCCCTCTAGGCGCGCCAGCGGAAAGCTGTCAGCATGGCTCTCTCGACCAGTAGAATCAGTAGAAGGCGCAATCCAAAGATTTCACATAGCGATGAATCGGATGAAAAGACTAGTGAGCCAATGGAGTTACCCATAGGCTCCATAGTAGTTCCTTTTGGGGATTACCTTATAGGATCCTAAATACAAACCACAAAAAGGAACTACTATCGAGCCTATGGGTAAGAGCCCGAATGGACACAACGAGTAACTCAGTCGCAAGGGGAGTCGGTGCCTGCTGGCTTTCGAGCTCCTTTCCTTGCTGAACTGAAGTGATGGAAAAAAAGCAAAGCACGTTGGTCGCATGCTACATAGAGCTAAGGAACTAGTGAAATGTCTCAATGTTTCGTCGAATCGAGTGGTCATCTTGATTCAAGGCATCGTGGTCAGATTTTGGATGTGCGTGTGCCTCTCCAGGAAGTTACAGTGCCACGCTCGCCGTATACAACATCTCATGGGAAGGACTTTTGATTGACGAGGTGTCTTCTCCACCACACGAGTGTGCGAAGCAGGCATGAAACCATCTTCGCGAGCTCTCCATGCTCAAATAGGGCCCTGGCTTCCCTCATCTTTTCCCAGTTGATCTCCCTGGCCTTGTGCTGAACCTTCTGGCTCCACACAGCTGCAAAACTCCTGGTATCTGTGCAGCTCCAAGCCTTCAGCTGGCCTGCCCCCAAACGGCCCAATACCCCCCAAATTCAAATTAAGCCCCCGCCCTTCCTACCATAATTTTGGGCCTATCCAACAACTGATCATATACCTCTATTCCAAAATTAGGCGTATGCAGATAGTGTACCTTACATCATAGCATTCAGCCTCCCATATATGGCTGTGGGGCGGATCTCGAACGGGAACAATGCAGAGCCGTTCCAGCTGGGTCTCTGCAGGGTCTTGATACTTGTTCGGTTGGGGGCGGGAGGAGGGGAGGGCTTCTACTGTAAGGGGTCGTGCCTGAGGGAACCAACGCCTACCGTTTTAAGGCCTTTATGCCCCAATTGAGAGGTTCATAACCCTACCACTTTGGTAGGGTTTGGAAGGCTTTTCCTGCCCTAAACCCTGAACCCTGAACCCTAAACCCCAAACCCCAAGCCTGCGGGAGGGCTGCTTTTGGCCACCGGCTTTTCCATTTCCACTTCACGGAGCTTCTCTTCCAACTCCCGCTTCGCTTTCTCCGCACGAGACACCTACGGGTTCAGCTATAAAGGGTTCCTTTAAGGGCTCCGCCGTTTTAGGGCTCTGTTTGAGGGTTCCTTTCAGGGCTGGCTCCGTTTTGGGGGCTCGTGTTAAGGGATCATTTACAGGTTCCCGTGAGGCTTCCGAGTTCATAAGGGTTTAGACTTTAGGGCCTTAATTAAGGCTCCTCCAAACAATTCCAACAAGGGTTGCTATACGGGCTCCTACAAGGGTTTCCCCTACAAGGGTTTCCCCTGCAAGGGTTCCTGTGAGGTCAGCTTCCCAGCAGCGGCGACTCTTCGAAGCTTGAAACGGTGACAACGCTTTGCTTCCTTGCATTCTTCCCTGGTCCCTTCTTTATCCGAAACCCAAACCCTAAGCCCCCAAACCCTAAAGGCCCTAAACACTATAAACCCTAAGCCTTATAAGCCACCAGCCTGCTCTTTGAGCTCCGCATTCTCCCGCATGAACTCGTCCAGGTCTTCGTCAAACTGGGCCGCCATGGCTTTCTTCCTGCGAAAAACACCCAAGGGTCCAAGTACCCAAAATCATATACTCTCCCAAACGCTAACCTACATAACTACTATCCTAAACCCAAGTGTATTATTATGTGGTCCTTTGGACCCTTGGGGAAACACCCAGGAACCGAAGCCAGAATGCTTCCGAACCCAAATTGGGATTTAGGGGTTTAGGGGTTTAGGGTTTAGGGGTTTAGGGTTGAGGGTTTCCCTTACCCCCCAGGTACCTACTATATAGGGTATACTAGAGCTTCTAGGGCCCGACATAGTAGGTAGGGCTTCTGAACCCAAATGGGCTTAGAGCTTACGTGGACCCGAAATAACCGATCGGTTCAAGGGCTTCTTTATATATATATATAGGGCTCTGGATCGAGCTGTCGTGAAAGGCGACAGCATTGCCGGAACCCCAGTGCCGGAAGATAGGGCACGCCGAGCGACGCCATTGCGGGCTTCAACTCACCTGCGTGGCACCGACGGGGTCGGTTCAAGCGAGCCCAGGCCAGAACTCGCATTCACAAGGCCCGAGCCACTGGGCAACATCCTCCAAGGTCGTCTCTGCTCAAGCTCTCAAGGCACCACAGTGCCCCATCTTACCGAGAACTCCGGCAGATGGGACGTGGGAACAAGGCATGGAGCAGAGAGGACTACGGCTATGGCGGTGGCTGGGAACAGCAGCAACCATCATACTCGCAGTGGGACACCAAGGGCTATGGCAAGCAGAAGGGAGCAGGCAAGGCGCAGTGGGCGAAGGAACCGGCGCGAGCGGCCCGTGGGCCACAGTTCCCCAGCTACGATATGATGGTCACCGACGACACCCGCCGCAGCGGCAGAGCCGAGGGAGAGGCAATGTACCAGGAGGAGACAGCCATGACTTCCCAGGGCTTTTCCAAGAACATGCAGCGAATGATGAACGGCTTCCGCAAGGCCGAGACGCGGCTCAGGAAAATGGACGAAGAAAAGGCTGCTGTGGAAAGCAAGTGGCAGAAGTTCCAGGTGGAGCTCAAACAGTCCTTCCTGAAGGAGAGAAGCCGCTACTACGAGAAGATGAACCAGTTCAAGCAGGAGGCGGCAGAGGCTCAGAAGGCCAAAATAGAGGCCCTGGTATCCCTCCAGAAGTTGCTGGCCAATCCACACGAGGACGAGCCGGAGGAGAAGACGGAAGTGGACCAGGAGGCCCTCAGCGAGCTGGCGGACCTCCTCAAGGACCCCCCGAAGGAGAAGCAGTTGAGCGACATCTTGGCAGAGAATATGGGCGCTGGCCAGGAGCTGGACGAAACCGGCAGGAAAAAGATGCTCGAGGCCATTGCGGAGCATGCGGCCAAGGCGGGTCTGGCTTGCACACCGAAGAGACGAACGAACCGGGCGGCTTCCATGACCCCCCCTGCCACAGACAAGCCAGATTCGCGAATACCAATCCACACGACACCGGAGGGCGAGCCCATGGAGGTGACCTACGAGGGAGAGTGTGGCAGAGACCCATACATCACGTCACCATCACAGGCAGGATTGATGCCATCACCGGCACGAGCTGCAACTCCCCGACCGAAGACGCCCAGGGTAGCGATCAAATCTGCTGGGCGGCGTCCGACCAAATCAACCGGTGCAAGACCCCTGACTCAGAAGCTGGAGGCCAAGCGCTACCTGGCAATGCTAAAGGGCAGCTTGCCGGAGGCGATCGAGGACTCGGACGAGGAGGACGTGGTGATTGCGGACCTCAAGGCGACAGCCGGGGACCAGACGGAGCAGGCGGAGGACGAGTAGCTCCTGAGGAGACAGATATGAACAGCATTTTGCTATACAGTCGGGGGCTTTTTCGGTGTGTCCCCCGAGAGTTTCTACGAGGGTCTGGCAGCTGGGATGGTTGCTGGAATGAGCAAGGCGGCTTTTTCGGTTTGTCCGCCAAAGATTTTGGTGTTTGGGAGGCCCATGCCAGGAATTTACGATGGGCCAATGGGACTGTCTTCAGTCCAGATCGGCACGGCCCTACGGGAGGCCACGACCGAGAGAACTCACGACCTCTGCAAGAGCTAGACCTGCTCGAGCTGCTGCGGTACATTATGTTGACAGCTTTGGCACCTCAGCGAGGGGAGTTGTGGCGAACTACAATGCTGTCATGCATGCTGGCTTTTATGGCCAGCCAGATCATGGTGCTGGTTGCACAATGCCTGTGGAGCCGGCCCTTTGCGTGCAAACACAGAACCAGGAGACCACCACTATGGGCCACCATGATGCTGGCTGTGGTGGTTGTCGGCAAGGTGGAGGCTGTACGGCCTGAGGGAAGCTGGCGCAGGACACGAGAGACGGCCCCGGCAGCTGTCCCAATGCCCAGTGACCTCGAGATTTGGGCAGCTGGACAGCAGACCCTGCGAGAACAACTTGCAGATGCGGCTGGCAGACATTGGACCAATATGGGGGTGGAGAACTCAAGGGAATATATACCAGAGGTCATGGTTCGTGGGGTACCAGAGGAAGATGACCCACTACCTGATCAGTGGCAGTGGATTGATGAAAACGCGCCGAGAGCAAGCCACATCTCGGCCTGGCTATGTTCACCATACTTTGCCCCTGAATCGGTTGACATTGCGATGCCGTTTCCATTGGATCTGCAACGTTTTTATGACGCAATGCTGGATTCGACGCAAAAAATGGACCAGGACTGGTTGGACTGGGCCATGGCCACAACGCCCCAGCTTCACGAAGATTTTGCCAGTATCATGATTATACCTCGGTGGCTACTGGTCTCTGGCAAATTTGCCCTCCTCATCGATGCTCGCCCAGTTGGAGGACAAATCTTCACAGTATATTGTGAGGGTATGGTCAGCAGGCAATGGGTGCTACGACACCTGGACCTCACCCGGGTGTTGGAGATGGATGTTTTCACATTTGGAGCTCTGCACCCCCTTGGCCACGATGACAGAGTTCAGCCGACACAAGCTGGCTTAATACAGGTCCTACCTCGGGGAACTGTAGTGGACTGGGCCTCACCTATGGACACCAGATTGGAGGATCCGGCAAGGTGGAGTCCCCGTACGGACCACCCAGCCCGTGGCGCGAAATTCTTCGACTTCCAGACCACCGAGGGACAACACCTGCACCCAGTTGACAGGACGCAAGAGTTCACTCCGATGGATGTGGCGTGCCGTGTCTTTGGGTTGAATCCTGAAAATACTTGGTTGCGCGCACCAACGTACCGGATTCGAAATCTCAGTCTCCTCGGCAAGCGTATCCACTCCATCGTGGCAGTGGCGGACCAGGAGATATTCCCGTCCCCGCTCTACCGAATCATCATCCTTGATTTGCGTGGAGTAGGGCGTTGGCCACAGTGGGTGGCGGTCCATGGCAATGAGTTTCGTCCGGGCCAATACGTGGAGGATCTGGCGGTGGATGTTCTCCCTGACTTCTCGATTGTCGTGAAGGGCGGCAAGAAGATCAGGGGAAGTACAAATCTTCGAGTTAGCGACGGAGACACCCTGGAGGTCTCCCTCCGCCGAACAGAGGACATCACGGACACCGAGAGTGATGAGGATGATACAGACCCAGACGAGGACATGGAAGAGGATGAAGAATCCATTCTACGATCCTCTGATTTATCCATTGGGAGCCCTCCACAAGGACCGGGCCCGCATGGGCCCCCTCCACCGGAACCGGTCAACAGACAACGAAGCCGGAGCCCGAGACGAAGTCCGGAGCACACCCCGGAAGAAAGTGGCACAACAGCAGCCACTTTGGAACTGGCCAAATATGTCCCCGGCCCGAGCTTTGACCTGAAGGAAGATATTGTGGAGCTCCCCCATGAGCCACCAGACATCCGGCAGGCATTCCATGTTTGGCCCCCGGACTGGTTTAGTGCCCTACGGCTGCCGCCGACAATCAAGCAGGAAACAAAGAAGGCCTTGTCCGACCTGGTCCACTGGACGAAGGCTTTACGAACCGGAATGGAGCATGATGATGTGGAGGTGGACCTCTACGTTGACGGCTCCTACTTCGCAAAGCCCCGGAAAAGCGGCTATGCTGTGGCGGTTTTCCTACGATGCGCAGGAGCCCTTGCCTTGTTCGGATTATTTGGCGAAGGCATCCTTGGCAACTGTTCGAGTGTTTGGTCCTCTTCCTCACCACCTGCACTCTTTGCTGAGCAGGTTGCTTTGGCAGGTGCCCTACTGTGGATTGGACAGAGTGTCAATTTCCTCAGGGCGAGTGGCTACAAGATATACTTCGATTGCCAGGTTGCGGGCTATGGGACCAGTGGCCTCTGGCAAGGGCAGGATGAGTTCACAGCAAAGCTGAGAGCACTGGATCGATACGTCCAGGGGGTTATAGGACAACGGATCAGCTATGAGCACGTACATTCTCATCGGGGACACCCATGGAATGAACTGGTTGATGTGGCAGCAAAGTTTGTGGCGACGACCAAGACCGCTATCCCAGCTCCCCCTCGAGACAATTGCGTTGCTTTCCTGCGACTTGATATGTCATGGATGGCCACGGTTTCCAGATGGGGACCGAGTGAGGTCATTCAAAGCAGGGCGGGGAAATGGCTTGTCATCCCGCCCAAGACAGAGCCACAGGGCAGCCCACTGGACAGCGCAAAGCTAATTCCCTTGACCAGCCACAACCGAACTGGAAGGCACAACAAGGGCAGCACATTTGCTACGAAGTGTGCTACTGTCAATGTGCAGGGACTACGCGCCAAGAGCAAATTCTTGGCGGACCAGTTCGAGTCCGGAGGCTACCGCATCATTTTCTTCCAGGAAACGAAGACTGATGGTGGAATGTGGACACCGGGAGCCTACATGAGGTTTGCCACGGACTCGCAGAAGCATTGGGGAACAGCGATTTGGCTGCACCGACGTGTGGGTTTCCTTGACGTGAACGGCCAGGCCCTTGAGGTTGATGAACATGATGTCACGATCAAGGCAAAGGAGCCCAGACTATTGATCCTTGAAATTGCCAAGGGTGGGATGCGCTGTGTCCTGTTTTCTGCCCATGTTCCTCATCGTGACAGGGCGGATGAGCGCACCGCCTTCCTCACGGCCCTACAGAAGCATCTGCAGACAGTGGGAAGAGCAGATATCATCATTGGTGGCATGGATGGCAATGGACGTGTCCCCTGCACCACCTACCCGACCACTGGTTCCTTGGAATGTGGAGAACCTGATGAGGCAGGAGCCCAATTGGTGGAGATCATGGCGGCCAGCAACCTATGGTTCCCTGCCACCTTCGAGGAGCTTCACTGTGGCCCGAGTGAAACGTTCTGCCATGCCAATGGTCAGCACCACAGAATTGACTACTTGGTGATTGGTGGCACCTCGTGGGTATCGCAGGCTCGCAGCTACATTGATCATGAGATCGACATGGCAGCTGTCAGGGATGATCACTATGTGACCTCGCTGGAACTGGTGGGGAAAACCTGGAACGATGCAGCGACCCAGAAACTCTGGCGGCCTCGCTATGATCGAGATAAGATGGTCACTCCGGAGGGCAAGGCAATCCTCACAGAAGCACTTGAGGCGTACCAGCCGCCTCCTTGGTGGACACATGTAGATGTCCACTGCCAACAGCTGCAGGAGTATCTGTGCCGGGTGCTGGAGGACAACTTTCCGGCGCCAAAGATCACCCGCACTTCCTACATCCCGGCGGAGGTGTGGCAATGGCGAGACCAAAAACTTGCCCTCAAGCGAAGGACGGGGCAACGAAAGTTTATGTGGGCTAGAGGCCTTGCAGCGGCTTTCTATCAATGGTCCACTGGCTGCCAAGGAATTGTTGAAGCTTTGTTGAGGAAGCATGGGATACTCTACCAGTTGGCTGCCAGTGCCATTGGTTTCGCGACCCACCGCATCAAACAGGCGATCAACACTGGCAAGGCCCAGTACCTCAGGACGATTGTTGCTGAGGGCCCGCAAAGTGTCGCCGGCATCCTACAAAGAGCAAAACGACATGGCGTTGGAGGAAGGAAACGGATGCAAGCCGCCAGACCTCTGCCATTGTTGCTGGATGCAAAAGGGAACCAGGCGCGCAATCAAGATGACCATGACCGTATATGGCTGCACCATTTCAGCGAACAGGAATACGGCAAGATCATGGAGCCGGCGACTTTCCTCGACATGCCGGATGCTGCCCAGAAGTACGAAGACGGTGTGGTGTGGACAGCGGCTGATCTCCCGCAGGTCGGTGAAATCGAACGCATCTGCGGCACTGTCCCGACCAACAAGGCCATGGGTCTGGATGGGATACCGGGCGAGGTACTCCGTGCCTGCCCAGTATCGGCGGCTACAGCCCTGGAGCCCTTATTTTTGAAAGCAGCATGGGGCCTCCAACAACCGGTGCAGTGGAGGGGAGGAGTCATTTACTCCGCCTGGAAACAGGCGGGTGAGATATCCAACCCGGCGAACCACAGGTCCCTGTTTATATCCAGCGTTGTGGGGAAAACATTCCACAGATGGCTGAGAAACAAAACACAAAACCATCTGCAGGCTGAACTGCACCCGCTACATCTGGGAAGCAAAGTTCGAGCGCCGATTGCTTATGCCTCGCTGTATGTATTCGCATGTTTCAGATACTGCAGCTCTTGCAAAAGGTCGGCAGGAATGATTTTCCTCGACACCACTGCTGCTTACTACAGGGTGCTCAGAGAGGCTGTAACAGGCGAGATCAACTATGACGACACGATCATATGGTTGATGCAGCGGTTCAATCTGGGCCCGGAGGAGATGGACGGGCTATGGCAGATTGTCAAAAGCGGCGGCATCATGGCTGAGGCCGGAGTCTCCGACCCACTGAGGGCCATGATGAAGGATGTGCACCATCGTACTTGGTGTATCACCAAGCACACCAATGGTACTCGGCTGGCCATGATGCATGCCGGCAGCCGGCCAGGAGAGTCACTCGCGGATGCGATCTTCGCTTACCTGTATTCTAGAGTCCTGGGCAGAATATGGGAAGCGGCTTGTGGCGAGGAAATCATCAGCCACACAACGGTCGCCATGGACGAAGGAATCTTTGGTGGCCCGGGGTGCGGCGAAGACATGGCACTGAGAGATGTGACATGGGCTGATGACACGGCACTCCCCTTCGACGACCCTGACCCGGACAGATGCCTGCGAAAAGGTAAGCGTCTGGCTGCGTTGACGATTGGAATTTGCCAGGATTTTGGGCTACAGCCCAATTTGAAGCGAGGCAAGACTACCATGGTGGTGGCCTTGACTGGTAAAGGGATACAGAAGGCGAGACAGCGGCACTTTGGACATGGGCGCACCACCGTGATGCTTGAGGACCTCGGGGTGGAGATTCCGGTGGCGCCACAGTACGTGCATCTGGGAGGCATCATGGATGCCAAGCTGAGCATGAAACCCGAAATGCGACGTCGGCTTTCCATGGCATCGTCGGCCATGGATTCGGGAAAGAAGCTCATCTTCCAGAATGCCCAGATTCCACTGGATGTCAGGGCTCAGCTTTTCGAGATGTCGGTCCTTTCTACATTGTTCAACCTCTCGATCTGGATCCCGGAGGGAAAGGCGTGGAAGTCACTGTGCCAAGGATATACTCGGATCCTCCGACAGCTCTTATGTCCAAGCTACCCCGGTGACCGCATTTTCACAATCCCGGCCCCTTTTGTCCATATTGCTACCAACCGATGGAGACTTGAACTCCATGCAGCCAAATCCAGACTGACCATCTTGACAGCCATGGTACAAACTGGTCCGGAGCTTCTGTGGGGTGTCCTCCAACAAGAGCAACAATGGTTTGCAGTGATTCGCCAGGATTTGGAAGTGATACGTAACTACTTCCCGACACTGCCATGTGTTACCATGGCTGATTGGCCCAGCTGGTGGCACTACCTGAAGGAGCAGGGTTCACAATTCAAGTATCGGGTCAAGAAGGCCCTTCAACAGGAGCATGTGAAAAAGTGCCAACAGGACGCGGCGATCGTTGGCATCTGGCATATCTACAGGCAGCTCCGAGCAAAGATGCCAGGGACTACCAGAGAGGCAACGACCTGGGGATGCCGTGGATGTGCTAAGACCTTCCGCTCCAAAGGGGGCCTTGGAGCCCACTTCTACAAGACCCATGGACGCGAGGCTGCCCACCGCAAATGCGTGACAGGATCTATTTGCCGTGCATGTGGCAGGCAGTTCTGGTCGACCGAGCGCCTCGGGGTGCACCTCCGGTCCTCCAAGACGTGTGTCAATCGACTCTGGCGAGGTGGCCACACAGTTGAAACTGCCCTGCCTGGGCAGGGCAGCAAGGACCATAGGAAGAGAGCGGTGGAGGAGTACAATCTTGCTCCCACATGCCAGATCTACGAGCCCGAGGAGGAGGAAAGCGATGGAGTTTGGCCAGAAGTACAGAAACGTGCTTCAAGGGAGACCAGCGAGGTCCTGTTGGAGCAGAGAAACTGGTCAAACGACAGCGACCTCCAGGAGAAGCTCTTGGCTGTTTTCAGTCGACACCCGCTGTACTACAGCGAGGAATGTGAGATCCTACTACGAGCTGGAGCGGATGCGGACATCCTTATTGGCGCAGGGGAGAGTCCTTGGGATGAGGAGTCTTCTCAACGGGTGGTGGAGGTGCTGCAGCAGCGAGAAACTTGGCACCAGCAGATCACCAACGCCCGGGAGGAAGCAGGTGCCATAGAGATGTCGCTGGAACTGTTCCAGGAACAGCGGATGACGATCGAATGGAGCCCTCTTTTGGCTCTATGTCGACAGGAGTGCGGGACCCCTGAGCCCTTTCTGGTAACCCTGGGCCCCGATTGGGAAGCTTCGAAAACGAGGCCTAGTGGAAAGTGCACAGTCGAAGCCGCGCTCGATGATCCGCTGTGCTTCATGCCCAGTCAGGTCGGTGAGCTATGGGAGCACGTTTGTAAAGGACGTTGGTGCTCCGTTGTGGCCCCGGCTACTTTCTGGCAAAGCCCTTGGGGCAGCCCCTTCCTGAGCCACAAGGCTGATGCAACTTAATTAGAGCAGCGTACGCCACTGATTGCCTCGAAATGCCGAAAAATATATATATATATACATATAAATTATATATATATATATAAGGAAATCATAGTATATCGGGAAGCCTAAAAGCGGAAGGTTCTTGAGGGTCCAGGTAGGGTTTAGGGCCGTTTAGAGTCGTTGGGCCCCGGGCTCCTCAAGGCTCCTGGCAGACCACCTTCGCTGCTGGTGGCGCTGGCGCGCTTTCGCAGGCTTCGCCGGTCGTCGGGCCATCCTTAAAGAGACAACTATCAGCTGTCGACCCATCCTGAAAGAGACAACTATCAGCTCACTTCTGGGGCAAACTATGATTTGGCAGCGGATGCATCCAAGTTGGGATGGACTACGTACACATGCACTCAATGAGACCTAGTTCCGGCATCCAGCTGCGCGGCAGCTCAACCAACGCAGAATGTCTGCATTGCCATGCGCTCGTGTCAACTCCCTTGATTCCTTGCTGGTGTGTGCCGTCATGTCTCCAGACAAGAACTTGCCGTAACTCTTTGTGGTACCTACTATATAGGGTACTATAGAGCCCCTAGGGCCCTATATAGTAGGTAGGTTAGGGAGAACTTGCATCCTAGAAGCTCCAATCGCTGGCGCTTCCAGCACTGGAGGGCGAGAAAGTCTTGATTTCCTGGAGCTCGCGCTCCAGCTCTGCGTTTCGCCGCTTCAGCTCATTTGCCCTGGACTTGGGATTTAGGATTTAGAGAGTAGCAGTTAGGAGTTGGGGGCCTCGGGACTTCGACACACAACAGAATGTCCTAATGTCCTGTGCAGTTCGGAAAAAACTGGGAAAAGCTGCGAACTGCTGCTCAATTTGCAAATATGTTGTGCCCCATGATTTAACGCCAACTCACTGCAGAAAAGGATCTGTCTGCACTCCTCTACACCCAAGTACGCAGACTCGTGTAGCTCCTCCTTAAGACACGTGTGGGTTGCGACCATGCTGTCACGACTCACTGCACTTTCGACAACAAACGCCGGACAAGCGTCCTTTAACTGCGCAATCGTCTCTTCAAGCTGCATGTCTCAGGGCACATCTGCGCCAAACAACCGCAGTGCACCTTGAGCAATCAGAAGCACAAACGACGGACTGAGAGGAACATCGCGACATCGACTCGGGGAATGCCGACACATCTGTGGCGCTGGCAATCCATTTCGACATCAATCTGACGGCATGCCGCGGCCGCGAAATCTAGGCACAATATCGGTACCCGCTACAGATGTGAAAAACAGGGGCTGCCTCTACTCACTATTGTATGTTGACCTGATTACATCAATCAGTGCAATAGCATACATATCTTGAGCAATGCATGAAATTACCGATCTGCTTTGCAAATCTCTTGGCTCTGTATTACCTAATGCTAGCCAAACAGGCCGGTATTAGCCGAAACTCTGCGGTTGCTCTGCTTCACACAAGCACTAAGGCGAAACAATAACACGAGAGCTGAGTTGAGAACCAAAACTTTCCAAAAAAAATGGCAAGGAAAATAAATCATTTCTCATGATGTTACGAGTCTTCGGGAGTGTCAGTTCATTTTGGGAAGAGCTATTTCACCACTCGCGCAGATTTTTGCTTCGTCACTCTGCCGAGGTCCGGTCCTTCAAACAACAACTTCAGTTGGCGTTGGTGGTCCGGAGGGTGGTGCCTGCACAACTTGCGAGCTTGCCTTATAGTAACGCAGATAAGCAGGCATTCACCAATAACCTCATGCTGTGTGGCTGTCAATTTGGTAAAGCCGATGCCAAGGACCGGGCGCCATAGATGGAATGAACAGGTTCAGCAGGGAAATCCTCTGGATTTGGCTGCACCTGCGCATGGCGAGGCAGCCAAATTCACGAATCTGGAGTAAAGCGTGTCCCGCTGAATTCTCGTTTAAGCTCCACATGACTGCCAACACGCGCATCGGGCTGCTCCCATGTGTCTGCAGCTCATGTGTGCCGTCGGTTTATACATTTATAAACTCTAAACTCTGGAACCCTAAACTCCCAAACCCTAGAGCCCTAAGGCTCAAATCACAGAACCCTAGAGCTCGAACCCTAGAATCCTCGATCCTAGAAGCCTAGAGCCCCAAACACCAGAACCCTGGAAGCCCAAGCCCTCGAATGCTCAAACCGTAGAACCCTAAGCCTAGACCCCTCAAACCCGGGTTTAGGGTTTAGGGTTACCGGCTTTAGGGCCATAATCCCGCTTTAAGCCCTAAACCCTCATACATCCCTTTCAGGAACCCTTAAAGCCCTAAACCCTGAATCTTAAAACCCTATAAACCCCTATAGACCCTAAACCCTTATAGATCCCCTGAAGGAGCCCTCAAAGCAACCCTCAACACCTATACAGCTTCAACGGAGCCCTTGAAGGAACCCCCTAAACCCTCAAAAACTAGCACTATCACTATTTTTAGTATGGTTACTATTACGACTATCATCATGATTATTATTACAAGTTTCTATACAAATATAAATACTAGCTGATATTCTTCGTATTGTTATTGTTGCTATACTTATCAATAGTATCATTATTCCGTTGCTTCTTTCTTTTTTGTTATGACTATTAGTTAGTAGTGTTACCTCAAGCCAAAGAACTGAGAGCCCGAAGCCGATCCGCTGTCGCTTCCTCGGCTGATGCTGCGTGCTTGTTCGGGAACTTCTTCTTAAGGCTTTAGGGTTTAGGCTTAGGGTTCCTTTATAGGGGTTCCTTAAAGGAACCTATGGGGTTTAGGGAAGGCATTCTTTAAGGGTTTAGGGATACCATCACAAAGAAACCCGATTATTGACGATAGATCCCTATTAGGGCAACTTAAGCTAAGTTCCTCCCTAAACCCTCAACCCTAAACCCTCAACCCCAAACCCTAAACCCTAACTTAAGAAGAGCCCAGGATGTGAATCGTTTTCAGCTCGCGGGTGAAATGCAGGAGGTTTGTGGCTGATTCGGACCATTTCTCGGCTCATGTCTGCAACCTCTTGAGGCCCCTACATTATGGTTTAGGGTTTAGGGGTTTAGGGTTTAGGGTGTAGGTTTCGATTCCTTGTAGAAGCCTTCAGATGATCCCCATTGCAATTCTAATGCCCCCTTTACATCAGCTTGTGCATGTCAGTGCCATTCGCGAACCAGCGGCCAGTCATAGGCGGTGTAGTACTTCCGGAGAGCAGGCTCGCCAAGGATGAATGCCTGGTGTCAGGAATGAGGCGTGCATAGTGAGTGCAAACCTCGTAATCCTGTACAAGATTCACGCTTCTAGGCACCCCATCTCGAAGCATCCTTCTGGAGAGTAGACAGAACGCAGAGCAATCTGAACCCCCGCAACTACAGTACGGTAGCTAATTGGTTTCCTTCGATCCCGCGAGTGTCGCCCACGTGCCTTGGGCCCGAGCACCTCCCCGTCGTCCACGGGAAGAAGAGAAGCACGGCAAATGAGCTGACAGGAAGATTTGGTCAACGAAAGGATCTACAGGGGTGGCTACCATACCATGCAAGTAGCCAGTTTCAGTCATGCCAGTGCCAGCCCTGGATGTTCCATCTGTTTTGGAGTGCAGCTACGGAGTCTGATATTGCATTCCTCAAGACGGTGATCATTTAGAGGTTGTGACATGCTCACTGGGACATCACGACCTGCACCGTATTTACCTGGCCTATACCGAAGACAAATTACCCACCCAAGAGAACATTATCAATCAATCAATCAGTCAACCCTGCATGTGCCTGCGAAGAGTTCGTCTTGTTGTTCAGAACTCGCATGCCAGTCGCTCGAGAATAGTCCTTGCGCGCACACTAGTTCTTTGCCGGAGCGCAGAGTTCTGCTGCAGGTCTGCAACATCCAGCTCACAATCTCAACAGTTCATTGACCTCACTCTTGCGAGTCATAGCTTCAACCGCTTTTCAACCTGTGGAGTGCATGCATCCTCTGCACCGATGGTGACATTCACGCCGTCTTCCAGTTGGAAAATGAGCTCCTGGATCGATGGGGTGTAGGGTTTAGGGGTTTAGGGTTTAGGGATCATGATCTGATTTCCTGGATTACCAGGCAAAGCTTTGTACTCATGTGTCCGGGGAGTATCACGGAGATCGAAAGCAGATGATACGACTGGATCTGGCCAGGGCAGCCATTCACTTGTCTCCTCAAACGCCTGAATAAAAACCAAGTCCAATACAGGGGCCTTAACAAGTAGAATAGGGTGTTTGTGTGTGGTATCGCATAATAGTAACAAGGAAGCCTACTTATAAGGGGTACTATTGGTGTTCAGTGATTCCCCCTATACTACTATGCTATGTACGCGTTGATGACATTGAGGAAGGCATCCGCAGGGGAACGATGCTCCCAGTGTCTATCCAGAACAGAAACCCCCTTCTGAGGGCCAAATAAACTAATCCTAGACCATGTGCAAGCATGTAAAGTCGAAGGAACATCGAATGTGAATGAAACCCACAAACCGTCGAAGCCTTAGTTCAACAGCTGCCACCCATGCGGTCCGGACCAGGAAAAGTGCGGCAATCGATCTCCGCTGGGTTCTCAGGCACCTGCAATGGAAGCTTTGGCTTTTTAACATATGTAGTAGCACTGCGGTACTATAGCTATTGGAGCTATTCTTAGTGGAGTGATTCATGATTCCAAAAGGCTTCAAATAGTAAGCTATTCTTACTGGAGTGATGATAACTATCATTATTATTACAGGCGTCAGATAGTAAACAGCAGTGAAAGCTTAGTCTTGAAGGGCGGCCCTGCGCCTTTCGTGCCAGGAGCCAATGCCTCGGATTCCGACTTTCCGGCTCCAGCCCCCAAGAGCCAATGCCCCTTGAACAGGGAATATAGAAGTCTTCAAGCACCTGATATTGTAGGATTGTAGGGGGACTAATATTATGCTGTAAGCTTTGGGCTCAATGGGCTCTGTTCGTGCTAGCCACTCAAACCGTGAACGAAGCAAAGGCTTCGAGTTTCATCGGCGCAGAGTGCGCGGTAAGGAGACTTCTGTAGGCCGATGTAGGTTTAGGGCCTCGGGTTTTGGGGTTTAGGGTTTAGGGTTTTTTTTTAAAGTGCAGTGGCCTTTCTCCTCAGCAATGACAGGGGTCCAAGCCCGCTCCAAAGAAGCTTGCACTCAAGCCAACACCCTTACCAGTATCGGCATGCAGAGCAGCAAAACTATACAGCAGTACCGCGTACGAAAGGATCTGCACTCAGGCAGCTGTTGGGTTTAGGGTTTAGGGTTTAGGGTTTAGGTGATTGTTGTTTGTGACTGCTCCAACGTGCTGTCAGCCTCACAGCTTGGAATCAGCTTACCGACGGCATCAGCCTTCAATCAAAAAGCAACCATGGAGCAATGCCACGAACATCCTCACCTCCTGGGGCCTCCTCATCATGAATATCCCATCATATACCTGTCAACCCTAGTCTTAGGCAATACACCCCCTGTACTAAACTTACTAAACGAAGCCGTGGTATGGTGCCGCTAAGGAACCCTGAAAAGAATCCTGAGAATAGTCCTTTCAAAAGAACCCTCATAGAAGGGTTAGTAAAGGACTCCGAAAAGAACACCCCTGTAAAGGAGCCCGGTTCCAATTAATACCGGGCTGCATTCTCTGCGTGACAGCTCGAGGCGCGCCGAGCAAGGAAGTGCCGGTATCGGCGATCGCGATCTGAGCCCAAGCGGAAGCAATACATGTGTATATATACAAACACTAGACATATTAAATATGTTAGCCGGATTCTATTGTGCGTTGTTGTTGCTGGTTTCACGTGACATCATATGTCAGGTTCAGTCACACAAGCACGGGGCAGGCGGAGCACGTACGGAAAGCTTATTTGAGTAAGCGGTCTATGCTCTGTCGTTTCTTGGTGAGCCCCACCGTGACCAGTGAGAGCACCACCAGCAGCACAAGTAGCACTGCTACTGCTACTGCTACTGCCAGCCGCTACTGCTGCTGCTGCTGCAATTAATACTAAGCTGCTGCTGCTGCTACTACTGCTGCTGCTGCTGCTGCTACTACTACTACTACTACTACGACTAGTGCTAGTACTAGCAATTAGTGCTATTTTTGCTTCTGATTCTACTTTTACTTTTACTTCTAGTTCGACTATGCTACTACGACCACGGCGGCGACGATGATTATTACTACCGCTACCATCACTGCCTGCACAACTACAGATATTGTCATCATCCTGAATGTAAGACAACTTCCGTGTTTAAAGCCTTGAAGAACTGCTGCTCAATCCAAGACTAGTGCCTCTGACAATGATGGAGGGGCTACCGGACCTTTGCACATTGTGGTGAATCATGACGCAGCGCAAGTGTTCGCTGCCGAGAGTCGCAGTCGCCCTCTTCACAGAGGGGCAGCCGCTCTCCAGCAACGACGACACCGAGAAGCCTGCCATTGTCTTGTCTTGTTCTCAGCAAGGTGAGAAGTACTTGCAGAAACGGGAATGAGACTGCTTCCAGCAGCAACTCCCACCGCAACTGTCTAGCTTATGCACATGATTCTTCCAAGTCCCTAAACCCTAAACCCCGAACACATCTCGACTACAGGCGCTGCGCAGGTGAGGCTGCCTCAGCTGCCAGTATCCCAGCTCCTCAGTTCCCAGATCCAGCAAAGGGGCTGAGGACCCTAGCCCAAGACAGGCTCAGGTTTTGAATTCTAGTAGGATCATACAAGCCCGAAAGGGTCCCAAGACCAGTAGAGGTTCACCTGTTTTTTTTAATTATAGTGGGGTTACATAAGCCCCCAAAAAGGTTAAAGGTTACCCACTCAGCCCCTCAGTGGTTGAAATCAGATCACGCAGGAGGCCTGAGCCGAGTGGGTTGAGGGTTGAGGCTTTAGAGTTGAGGGTTTAGGGTTTAGGGTTGAGGGTTTAGGGTTTAGGGTTGAGGGTTTAGGGTTGAGGGTTTAGGGTTGAGTGGCACTTGGCTGAAAATGCCCCGGGATGCGCTTGGAATTGCAGTGAAGAAGCTGGCTTGTGCACTGGCACCCACTGCAGAGGCGATGCCAACCGTCGAGTGTCGTGGCCTTCGAAGCCGTTCCAAGTGAAGTAGGGCTGAGGGGGTTTTAGGGTTTATAGGGTTTATAGGGTTTAGGGCTGAGGGTTTAGGGGGCAGCCCTGGAATTTTCTAATCAACGCCCGGAGCAGACTCATCAACGCAAGCTCCTGCTGTCTTATCCTGCTGAACGATCGCCTACAGCAACCCGGCGCACCTCCGAACGAGATCTCGCTCGGAACCTCAATTCAAGCAAGAGTGTCGGCACGAGAAGCCTGCACAACTTGAGCAACAGAATTGCACGTGTCTGTTCTGAGCCCAGCACATTGTCGGAGCGCGAGAGGAAGTAGCCAAAAGTTTGCTCTTTGAGCCCATTCCTTCCGTTTTACCGGTCATCATTTGGCATCGGAGACTGCGAAGATAGCGACCAAAAGGTTGCAACAAAGCATGTCGATGTTCACTCTGTCACTCTGTCAGCAAATCTGGCTTACCCATAGGCCCCTGAGTAGTTCCTTTTTGTGGTTTACATTTAAAATCCTTTAAGGTAATCCCCAAAAGGAACTACTTAGGGGCCTATGGGTAGAGGATATTTCGCTAGCCGGACTAGTCTCTGTCACGATCCACTTATCACCCTGAACCCTTTGGCCTGAGCCCTAAACCCCTCTAAAACCCTAAACCCCTAAAGGAACCCTTTTAGGTAGCGACGTTTGGGATTCCTGAAAAGACGCCCCCAAAAAAGGAGCACTAGCTCGTTGTAGAGGATAAAGCAGTTGACGCCAAGCTGCAGCTTCGCCATCTGGCCAAAGAAGCCTCGGGTTTCGGGGTTTAGGGTTTATAGGGGTTTATAGGGGTTTATAGGGGTTTAGGGTTCAGGGGTTTAGGGTTGAGGGGCTTACGTTTATAGGGGTTTAGGGTTTAATAGGGGTTTAGTGGTTTAGGGTTTATGGGTTTAGGGTTTTAGGGGTCTAGGTTTAGGGCTTCAGGGCTTTAGAAGTTTAGGGTGTAGTGATTTAGGGGTTTAGGGTTTAGGGGTTTAGGGATTTAGGGGTTTAGGGTTTAGGGTCTTAGGGGTTTAGGGGTTTAGGGTGTGACAGATAATCTCATGTACCAACCACGATTCTTCTTGTTCTTATTGCTTTTGTATTGCCTTGTGTCGTATCCTGTATACCATCCTATGGCACATGTGTTGCAATGCATAGTTAATGCGGTCGGCTGCATACCAGAACTCGACCTTGCCCTGTACAGTGTGCAATCACCCCACTAGGAACCACCTCAAGTCTTGCCCTCGAAATATTGAACTGTTCAAGTACGAGAGCTGCTGCATTTCGATTGTGAGGAGCCATCTACGCTTTCTTGGCTGTGGTTCGTAGTCTCTGAACCAAACACTCCGACAAGGAATGGCTCACATACTCTAGCACTATTTGTTGCTGGACTTGCTTCCTGTGTCATCTGGCGGTAGCTTACTGCACCCAGACGATTGTGTAGTGTACAGGCTGCAGGTTGAAGTATCAAGCATACTCAACTCTAGCATAATCCATATACGAAACGATAAAACGGAATTTAAAATGTAGTAGAGTATAGTAAACTTTGGTGTACTATACCCTAAACCCTAAACCCTAAAACCCTGAACCCTAAACGCTATGACTTGAATCACTTCGTCGAGTCTTTCGCGGCGCCGAAGAGCTGAACTCCGGATCCACTGCCAAGCTCGCGAGACCCATGCCCAAGACGCCATCAAACTCGAAAGTCATGAACGGCTCCTACCAGGCCGGGTTTAGGGTCGAGGGTTCAGGGTTTAGGGTTTAGGGTGTATTATAGGGTTTAGGGTTTAGGGTTGAGGGGTAAAGGTACTACGGTTGATGATATAAATCCTGAGCAGTACCTTAAGGGCTCCAAACTATGGAAAGTATGGTATATTCCTTATTATGGGTAATGCAGGATAGACACATATATATACATATATATGTATATATGTATATAGATCATCAACCGTATGGGGTTCCATAATACAGGGATTCCACAATACACTGTAATGGAGATTTTCTGTAGGGGTACCATGAGGTTCTTGAACAGACGTCCCCCTTACGGCTACTATGGGGCTCTATAATAGAGGCTCTCCGAAAGGTTTCCAAGCGGTTCTGTAATGGAGGTTTCCCGTAAGGATACCATGGGGTTCTATAAAACAGGTTCTCCATAAGGGTACTATGGGGTTCTGCATGAAAGCTTCGGCGCAAGGTTACCATGGGGTTCTATGATAGAGGTTCCCCTTAAGGGTACGATGGAGTTTTTTTATGAAGGTTCGCTTCCTGGGTCTGTCCGAAACATTGGGGGGGGGGGGTGTGGATTTTGGGCTCCCTCGTTTTCTGAGACCCCCATGCAGAAAGTGTGACAAATTTCAAGCTCGTTTGTCCGCTGTGCTTGCGTGAATGAACGACTTTCCTTCTCCTTGTCGAGTTCGACTCCTATCTCAAAAACGCCCTAAACGCCGACGCGCAAAACCCTAAAACCCCTAAAACCCCTAAGCCCTAAACCCCCTAAAACCCTGAAAGACCCCTAAAAACCCTAAAACCCCTTACCCCTCAATCCTTAATTAGTTGCACACCCAACACCTCAAATATAGGAGCACCGAAACCCTCAACAACCCTCAACGGACCTTGGTCATTTCGCTCGCGAGAATGACGCGAAGCTCTGTGCAGTCCTTCAAATCAGCTGAAAAATTGGAAGAATCCGGGCTTTTAGGAATCGGTATTGTAGGGGTTTAAACCCAAAGTCCTAAACTTTAGGATGTAGTGTTTGGGATTTCAGCTGCAGGTTATTGGGTGGGGCCCTAAGACACGAGATCCCTAGATCCTGGAATGGTGAAACGCAGTCCTTTCCCGCAGATCCCAATGGTGCGACCTTCACAGCAATCTACTTTGATCATTTTGTGGTAGAGATGTCTTGTTGCATTTTGTCTAAAAAAATGAAAGAAAAACTGGCTGGAAACCACGGTCTGGAGTTGGTAGCCTGTCTGTCGAGCTACAAATGATGTGACTTTGATCTTCTCTACATGTCCTCGGCGCGTCATAGGCTCATGGATCCGGGGTTTAGGGTTTAGGGCTAGGGTTTAGGGGTGTTGCTGGAAGCTGCAACTTCCTGGTGTGCTGACTCCTCATCCAATATCCAGCCGGTGCGAAGACTCGTGCAGAATGCTTTTGAATCGCCGTACTAGTATCGCTACATTTCACAGCTTGGAGATCAACGTTTGTATCTACCTCTGTCTACTGCATTGCATGTACATATGTGTGTATATATGTGCATATATGCATCTATACAGTTACGCATCCTGGTGTGTGTATGTATACGTAACACATTGCAGGGTGCCACTTTGTGCACATATTGTCGCAGTGGTGGTATACTGATGTCGCTGTGTTTGACTTCATCTTGTTGTCGCACTTGTCGCTGTGTGCTTTGTCTTAAATCTTAGCCACATTGGTCTCGGCGGCTGCGTCTCAGTATGCAGCACTTTGGCTCTTTACATTTAAGCGGTCTCGCTGAATATACATATATGTACATCTACATATATATATATAATATTTTTATTTATTTATACATATGTAGATATAAGCATAATACAAATATACATGCAACAAAGTAAATCAATATCAAACACACATATAAATAGATAACCATTCAAACATACATATAATATATACATCACACATAGAGGTAAACAAAAGGATAAGCAGAAACTGCATGCAGATACCTGGCATCTCCGAATGTCACGTGCCTCAGTGGAGGGGGACGGCTCGTGAGGAGAGAGGCAGACGGTCTCTCGCACAAATTCTCCGGTCACCTGCGAAAGCTGGGCCATGAGTAGACTGGTCTGAGACAGGCTGCAGCGTGCGCAGGGGGTAGAACTTGCTAGGGCGGTTTGTACACCATCCCCCAATGTCTTTGCATGATGGTCGGTAAATTCTTTGATCCTCCTAACAGGGAACAGAGCGACGTCGTCAAAAGAGAGCGATGTGAGTGAGGTGCTGTGAAGGAACAAAGTGAATGTCACTCCCAAAATCCTGCAACAAGACCATGCATCCCTAAACCCTAAACATCCCTACAACGAATGCTTTACCCTGCACAAGCTTCAAAACCCTAAACCCCATACCCTACACCCTTCGAAACCCGAACTCATTCTCGTGGACCTCGCCGGTCCCAAAAGCGATGTTCACCTGATCGGAGAGTTTAGGGTTTAGGACGGTTTAGGGTTTAGGGATTTAGGGGTTAGGGTTTTAGGGTTCAGGATGGTTTTAGGGATTTTAGCGTTTAGAACGGCTTAGGGTTGAGGGTTTAGGTCCGACTCGGGGAAGCCCGGGTTTTCTCTCAGAAGCAGGCCTAGCCATCTAAGTATCTATCCGAGTCTGTCCACACAGAAGTAGCCATTGCTATATACCTCTTGTCATGCTAAATAAAAGATTGACATGACCTTGTTGTTGTATACCAGTCTTTTGACGACGAAGAAGCAAGTCTCCGAATTTCGTGGCTCGTGCAATCTTGACCGTGCAACTACAGTTTGCCAAGCCGCAGAAAGCCTTTACAGCTGTGCCAGCAAGCCATCGCTGTACCCTGTTTCTGCGACCCTACACGTGCGCCTGATCGCGGCGAGTCGAGTTCTTCTTGACCTTCGGTGGTGCAAGTACAGAAACAAAGCCGATAAGCAGTTCAACCCATCCGGTGCCAGTGCTGGAGTCTAAACTCAAGACACAGCCAAGGAGCCGGATTGCCGTCGTGGTCGATGTCAACTGCCGTGCCGGACTCGTTACCTGAAGTGTTCGCTCCGTGATTCTAGCATTCTAATCGGAGGGCTGCATGTCAAGCACGCTAAACCCAAACCCTAGTCCCTTAACCCTAAACCCTAATTCCGCAGCCCCTATGAACCCTAATCTCTAAAGCTCTAGACCTGGTTCATGAATGTAAGAAGCCGAGGCAAGCACGGTAGAAGCGACGGTGGCGCGTACCTGGACTACAACGGCGTTCGGGTCTGCACTTACTGCACTTCCTATTCCGGAGTTTAGGATTTAGGATTTATAATTACAGGGGCTTAGGGGTTTAGAGTTTAGGGTTTTCAGGGTAGCACGCTTCACCTCTGCCCACTTCCAGTCGCGAGGTGTGGAATCTAGCTGAGGCGCAAGTCTCCGTGTTGCAGGTCGCGGAGGGCACGAAGAGATGAGCACTACCTCGCGGCCGTGATGCGGTGTTTCAGACTTCAGCCACACTTTCTCCAGGATCTGCCCACAAGCCTACACAGGCACCTCCGCGTTCCAGCTTGACTAGAAGTAAAAAGGAGATGCCAGGCCAACTCGCATCACAGGCTGCTCACATGCCCTGCGTTGCAAACTGAGCACAACGACCAATGTCAGCATCTGAGTCAAGCGTAGATAGAAGCAAGTAAACCCTACACCCTAAATCGTGAACCCTAAAAGTCGGATCTTAATGAGCTGCTAGCTGAGTCCTATTTCTGTCGCCAGCCAAGGCTCCGGTATCAAAAACGACGGTAAACGTCTGCTGCCTGCGAGTGATGAACTTGAGGGTTTAGGGTCTGGGCTTTAGGTGCGAGTGTGAAGGCAAACGAGCACCGTCCGCAGAAAATTACGCAAATGAGCTCCTCGAGCCAGGTTTGCACACAAATCCCTAAAGCCAAAACCCTAAACCTACATGCAGCGACATCCATGCCACTACATGCACCTTTCTACCTTTTATGACTCCAACTCAGGCAGGCTACCCATAGGCCCCTAAGTAGTTCCTTTTTGGGATTACCTTATAAATAGGATTCTAAATATAAACCCACAAAAAGGAACTACTTAGGGGCCTATGGGTAGACTCTTGGGATGCATGTCCATCCCGTGCTGGCCTCGGCATTCCGACGTGGATCTTTCCGAAGTAAGCAGTCTTGTACGAGACAATCTTGTTGTTCCGAACGACTGGCACATACCTCGGTTTAGGGTTTAGGGGGTTTGGGGGTTTAGGGTTTAGGGTCTCACTTCTTGAACTCTGGCATCTTCGAAGAGCATCCGAAGCCTTCAAGACCAAGGTAGACACAACCGCAGGAGAAGGACCTGTCTGCAAACACCTGCCAGAACCGCTGTCCGAACTCTATGAACCTAAACCTCTGAACCCTAATACTCCTAAAGCCTTAAACCCTAAAACTCTAGACCCCGAAACTATGGCACAGAGACCAATGGCTTGTGGGTGCCGGCACGGGTTGGGCTCCTTGCGCCTACCGCAAGCCAGCAGGGCTTAGGGTTTAAAAGGGCGCACCCTAAGGGTCCATGTACTCACATAGTATATACATTGGCCTTAATGTAGTCCCTATATAGGTACTTTGGGGCCAATGTATATACTATATGAGTACATGGACCCTTAGGGGCAGGGAAACTTGTGCAGAAGAAGAGGCTGCTTGTCCAATGGAATGGTAGCCACCGGAATTGCCTTCCACAGGTTTTGGAAATCCCGAAGATTGCGTCATCCCGAAACCCTCAAGCCCGAAAACTCCCCAAACTAAGGCTTTGGGGCTTTGCAGGTAGGATCTTTAGCGTTCTGGGGTTTAGGGTTCAAAAGAAGCTTGCACGAGTCTGCATCCATAGAGATAGACGGGCTGAGCAAAGTCATCTGCGGCATGTACACTGCTGGTCCCTGTTGACTGCGAGCTCCGACAAGGAGCAGGTGCTGCGGACTGGTACCCCGAATTTCACTGTTGTTAGCATTGCAGCCGTTTCTCTGTCCTACCGTGCACTTCGGCATGTTGTGATGAGTGATGCGCGTCAATGCTGCCACTGTCCTGGTCCTGGGAGCTCGGACCGTTCCGATAAGTGCCCAAAAGCCTAAACCCTAAACCCTAAACCCTGAACCTTAAACCCTAAACCCTGACTGGGGCCCCGACAGGAACTGCTCCTTCTCGGACAAGACCGTTGACCGTAGCCAGGCCGCCAAAAAGCTTGAACATGGAGGCGAAAAGAGTCTCAGCGTTTAGGGTTTAGGGTTCAGAGTTTAGGGCGATGCAAGAAGACTGGGTTCTTGTTAAGAGATTTTATATAAGTTGCCATAATCAGGAAACCCTATTTTTTACTATAGATCCCTGTTATGGTAATCTCTTTAACAAGAACCCAGAAGAGGGAAATCGTGGAAGACGGATCTTCCGACCTTCATACCCATAGGCTCCCTTGTAGTTCCTTTACATGGGTAGTTCTCTAACTTAAGGTCCCTTCTTGGTCCCCAAATATAGTACGGCACCCTTACAAAGAGGACCCTAAGTTAGAGAACTACCCACGTAACTAGTTATAGTCTTTGAGTACTTACCACCAAACCCTAAACCCTAAACCCTAAACCCTGAACCATAAACCCTAAACCCTGAACCCTGAAACCCTGAAACCTATACAGAGCCCTTGCAACTCTGCCTCCAGGGCCAAACCGTAGAGATCCCGACCCTAGGCTCCCCACCAAAGGCATCGAGAGGGATTCCCTAACCTCCCAGGTACCTACTATATAGGGCCCTAGGGGCTCTAGTACCCTATATAGTAGGTACCTGGGGGTTAGGGATTGATCGAAGGACATCGAAGTCAAATCCTAAACCTCAGGGGCGTTGGGCTTGTGGCTTTAGAGAGCTGAGGGTTTAGGGGCTGAGGGCTTTAGGGCTGTAGGGTTGAGGCTTAAGGCCTTAAGCCCAAAATCGTGTTGAAGGTGAGCAGCCATGAGTTCGCTTCACGTCGCACGGTGGGGTTTCGTGCGGGACGGAAGCTCAGGTACGGTACGCAGAAGCGTATTCTGAGCCAAATCGCATCCGCATTGAGTTCAAGCAGCAGTGGTGCAAAGAGCCGATGTCATCACGTCAACGTGGTCCGTTCGTGCAAGTGTGGTTGGCTATCCGTGAATGGAATTGAGCAGGCAGCAACCACAGGGGTGGCTCACACTCCCCTTTTAACTTTTCGCAGTCCGTGTACGGTTTCATGCAATCCCCTTGCACTCTTTCCGACACAACCTGCGCAAGTACTCAGTCAGAGCAGATGAGATCGCCTGGGGCTCAGCGATGTGGCTGCTACCCCTGAGATGTCATCAAGGCACGGGAATTTCACTAGCAAGGATCGTTCCATGCCCTGTGTGGCGACGTGACTCACCTCCCATAGACTGAGTCCCCTTTTTCGACTCGGCGAGGCTTCAGCCAGATCTCCATTCATCCGGTGAGGGGCACCTAACTATGGTATATTATAGTATACTATCGTATATTATAGTATGTATATATATATATACACATAGCTTTAGAATTCAGGGTTTAGGCTTGTGGGAGGAGGCAAAGCTTGAAGCCTTGTAGGTCGATTTCCCCGAGGCAAGCAGAAGAAGCTGTGTCCCCTTGGCTGAAAGTCACAGCCATTGTCCTTGCTATGGAAACGATCGGTCCAGCTTCTTCAAAGTCGCCCTAGTAAGGAAAGTCAGTTTTTCTGCTGCACAAGGATGCTGCAAACAGCCTTGAGATGCACCCGATGCCACAGATTGCCTTGGCAGCCAGCCTTTTGACATTCTCGGGTAGGTGGGGAATTGAAAACCCTGTCGGGCCTTGTAACGTTGTCACATTGTCGCTAACAGCAACAACAAGAACTACTGCTGCTGCTGCTACTACTACTACTGCTGCTGCTACTACTACTACTACTACTCCTCCTCCAGCTGCTGCTGCCGCTAAGTATCGCTACTACGGCTACTGCTGCTGCTGCTTGTTGCTGCTGCTTGCTCCTGCAGCAGCTGCTGCTGCTGCTGCTGCTGCTGCTGCTGTAACTACCTCTACTACAGCTACTACTGCCACTACGACGACTGCGACTGCCTGCTAATTCCACTACCTCACGCCAACATCTACATCTTCGTCTACGACAGCGTTTACGACCAACACTGCTGCTCCACGAATTTTGGCCTGAGTGTCGTCATTGCCCGTTTAATTGTGCTCTTCAAGATACCCCGTGTTCGAAATTGAAGGATTTTTTATGCGCTTGACAGGCCTTCTCTGGCGTCATGATTTTCAGGCGATTGCCCGAGGTTCTGATGGACAAACCCCGGGAAACACAATCGAAGAGTCATCGAAATCCAGAGCAACTGTTGAACATCTCGCAGAGTGTCTGAAAATTTCACAAGTTTGAAAAGTTACAAGTATTTTTTGGAAGAACTTCGTTGAATTTTCGGAGCCCCGTGTCAGCACTTCCCATCATTTCTTACACATTTCCTCCTCGAATTATCAGCAAATTATCGGAAGACTACCGACACACGTTCAGTTGATATCCAGGATGCTGTGGCGCGTGAGAAAAGGATTAGTGACACAACGACTGCCGCCTAATTTCTTCAAGGAGCCGATGATTAGTCTCGATTTTGATTTGTAAGGAGCTTGTAACAGCGTGAAAAAAGTACAATTCGTGTGACGTCTCTCTGAAGACGATGCCGAAGAGAAAGATTGAATCACTTGTTCTTGGGTGCACATCCTGCTTGGACGGCCGACGCTGTGTCTGATTTTGCGTCCTGAAATAGGAGGCCACAATGAACGTTGAGCGGTTTGCTGCGAGCTATGTCAACACTACAAACACAGCATCTCAAGAGAACATAGCTCTTCAATAAAGACCCTATTCTTGGCGGGCCCATCATAGGATCCAAAGGGCTATGTCCGTCCTGATTCCACTCAGGCCAGATTCTCCCCCACATTGGCTGTAGCTCTCATGTCTCGATAAACCTCCAATCACTCTGTGGCAGCTCTGCACTTCTTCGACGATCACATGGAAGGCCACAGTTTGTGAAGGCCTACAGGTGATTTGAGAAGTGCTCGGGTTGGGTCTGAAAGCTTCGACGAGACTGCAGGCACACAACAGCCCTCCAGGGACAAATCGTTTGCCTATCTCCAAAGGTGTTTCTGATGTCGTGTGCCTGCGAGGGTTTTTGTTAATTTCTGGCAGCGGATGAATTCTTGGCACCAGATCAAGGGCGCCAGGCGAACCGACATGCTGAGGCTCTTGTACCGGCGCGGAGAGATCAGGTGGCCTCAACTTTGCACTATGGGCTCGTCTCACCTGGCAAGGAAGGCATCTACGATCCCAGCACAAGATATGTGCTGCTTTAGGGTTTTGGGTGTAGGGTCCCTATACCCTAAAGCCTCACATGCGCCACGTGATCTGCAGACTTCAGATAACGCTGCCAAGCTCGAACTAAACCGCAAGATTTGGCAGTCCCACCTTTCTTGCTGCCAAGCGTGCGCCTGCTGGAGATGCTTTCGAGGAGGCTATCTCCGTTACCTGTTCCTTCTGCCGCCGAACAGAGTGACTATATGCACGCGTCTTACTAGGTCCCTGCAAGCAACCTGAAACACGGCTACAGAAGCACGTGAATTGGGTGGTGGTTGGTTGAGGTCCCGAAATGCTGCCGGATGGTATCGAGATTTTTGGAGGCTTTTCAACGACCTTTTGTGGGGGTTTGCCTTGAGGCTTTGATGGGATGGTTGCCAAGTTGCTCGCCTGCAGTCCTTGAACGAAGCTGTGCTGTCTCTTGGATTAATTAGGAAGTCCCTACTTTATTCGCAGTGACAAGCGTTCAAATGCAGCATGTCCCGAGGCCAGCATCATTGCGACTGCTCTTCCTTGCATGCCATTCCCGGAGGGCCTCTTCTTCCGGGCAGAGACATCGACCGAAGTCTTTCCTGAAGCACTTTGCTGGCAGGTCTCAAACGCACATCGCGAGCCTGCCACGGAAGTGTCCTCGGCATCGCTTGCGTGTGGGTGACGGCGAGTCAGCACCTGGCCACTGCATTCATCTGTCGTTTGGCATGGGCCTGAAAATCTCAACAAAGCTTCTGCGGCCTGCGTGCATCACGCCAGGAAGAAAAGTACTGCCCGCAGCGATATAACACAGTCCATCTGTCAAGTTCCATAGCGTCCCTGAGACCTTGCGGTATCCTTTCCGAGTTTCCAACAATGTTAGGGAGCCCAATACAGAACCTACATTGACCTACATAGTACCATACTCATTATGAGGTAGACAACCCATTAGGAACTATATAAGAAACACACATTTAAAACGACACATTAGACAACCTGTTAAGAACCGAACAAAAAAACACATCTCACAATCAGTGGGCAAACTCATTAAGAACGAACCACAAACACGACAGAACACCCATCAAGAAACAATAAAAAACACACTAGAAAACACCCCTTGAGAACCAAACAAACGCACATGAGAGCGCCCATTCAGAACTAGAAGCAACTCAGTAAGAACCAAACAAAAGCACATTAGACAAGCCCATTAATTACGAATCAAACACCCTAAACCCTAAACCTTACGAACCAAACATCAAAAACCCTAAACCTTGAACTTGACGAACCAAACACCCTAAACCCTAAAGCTTCAAACACGATAAAACCTATAGTACCCTAAACCCTAAACCCTAAATCTTAAAAAAATAAAAAAAGGCAGTAAGAACAAGCCCTGGAGAGGTTGGAGCCTTCTGCGGCCTCAGAAAGGCACCGAAGAGCTGCCTGGACCGGAAACTGCGGGTTTAGGGGTTTTAGGGCTTTTAGGGTTCAGGGGTTTCAGGGCTTTTAGGGTTTTGGGGGTTTTCGGGTTTTTAAGGTTTCAGGGCTTTTAGGGTTTTTGGGGCTTTAGGGTTTTTAGGGTTTAGGGGTTTTAGGGGTTTTAGGGTTTAGGGATTTAGGGTTTAGGGGTTTTGGGGCTTAAGGGTTTAGGCGGTTTAGGGTTTAAGGTTTAGGGCTTCGGGTTTAGGGGCACCGCGCATAGAACCAGAATGCAGATGATAGATAGTATTCCACAAGAAGGCAACCCAATCAGCTGCAGCTGCAAGTGGATCGAGCAAGCCCCAGGGACCAGTCTAGAGCCCAAACCCTGACGACTTAAAGTCCATAAAAAACCCTAAACCCACCCCCCTGGGTCTGTGGTGGTTTGCCCTAAACCCTAAACCTTAAACCCTTGCTTGCAGCGACTCTGCCTGGGACCCACCGTGCTAAACTCGACAACGAAGGAAGCCCCAAAACCTGCAGCCCTCAGCCCTAGGGTAGTTCTCTAAACTAGGGCCCCCTTT
>CAJNJA010019266.1:0-10292 GCA_905231915.1 Symbiodinium necroappetens
ATTTGGAGAACTACCCATATGGGCTTTACAAGTTTCTATACGGTACAGCTGTTTATGGTTCTTGGTCATAGGGTGTTTATACAGGGGATTTTCGTTTTGATCGGGGATGTGCTTTTCGCGGGGTCTTGAGGGAGGCATGGCAGACAGGTGGCCAGGTAGAGATTTTGACGACGACCTTTTATGTAGGGGGGCCTGTAATCGTTAGAATGGGCTTTTGGGTATGTTGCAAAATCTTTACCCTAAACCCCTAAACCCTAAACCTCTAAACCCATAAACCCCTAAATCCTAAACCCCAAAACCCTAACCCCTAAACCCCTAAACCCTGACCCCTTAAACCCTAAACCCTAGTATGTTTGGCTGTGAAGCAATCAACCTTTTAGTTCAGCGTCTTTAGTTTCGGGGCAAAACTGAGAAGCCTATAGGCTTTACCTGGACGCGAAATAACCTACCTAACCAACTCAAACCCCCACGAAAATCCCTAAGAGCCGCTTCAAAATACGGTGCAACGGTTTAGGGTTTAGGCTTTACCTGGACCCGAAATAACCTGCCTCTTTAGGGACTTATATAAGGAAAACATAATAAGGAACCCCAACAAGTAGCTGCTATATAGGGTCCAGCAAGGTGCTGCCATGTAAGATGCTTGTCTCGCTTCGACAGGGGCTATACTTATGCACGTGCTGTCGCTTCTGAACTTCTTGGTCTTCTTCTCCTTCTCGTGAGCCCGGTAGGTCACAGCAAGGAAAGCTGATGGCCAATGCTTGCTCGGGATAAGTTGAGAATGGGAAAAACGATGGTGATGTCGTCCTAAACCCTAAACCCTCCTCCCCGAAGCTCAGAGATTGGGGGGGGTGCTCTACCCAAGGATTTCCCGGTCCCCTCATGTAGGGCTTCGGGATTTGCGTTTCATCGAAAGAAGAGATGCATGGAGGCACTCCGAAGAAGCCGGTTTGGGGTTTAAGGGCTGCATAAACCCAGAATACGAGCCTGAATGGGGGCCTAAACAAGTCGTAGTTACAACAAGGCTTCGGACAGAATTATCGTATGATAGAGAACAAGAATATGGGAACAAGAAGGAAATATGACTGATGGTTCCAACCCGCCGCATCACTGTCCGATAAGGACCCATGATCGGCAAAGCCAAGACCTCGTGCTTTGATATACTATGTTTCAAGTCAAGACAATAGAACATCCTTGGACTCTGGCTACCTACAGTGTTATGGGTTCTACCCACTAATTTAGGGGTAATAGCTGCTACTGCAAACCGTACGTAAGGCGAGTTACAGGATTGTATTACATTGTGCTAATTTGAGATACAAGTTGAAGGCAGGGAGCAGCACGATTTGAAGGAGGCAGGTCATGACCAAGTCCGCAAAGTTGGCGATCCTCATTGGGCCGCATTGCGACTTCCATCGGTTTTTTCAGAGGGCTGCAAACACCAGAAGCTTCCCAAGGGCAACAAGGTTTCTTCCGTATATTCTTATAAACTGCTGTATGTGTGTAAAAAAAATCGAATTTTTGTTTGATCACTCAGTAATGAGTATTGGTATTGGAAATGGTATTGGTATTGTTATTCGCATTGGTAATGAGTATTCCTATGAGTATTATAGGTGTTAGTGTTAGTGTTACTGTTAGGGAAACGGCAGTGTTGCGGGTAGTGTTACTGCTAGAGTGCTAGTGTTAGCGTCAGTAGTAGTATTAGTATTGGTACACTTAGTTCACCATTGTTTGCTTTTTCTATGTTGTCAATCTCTCGCCCACCAGTGCTGACACCAGACGGGCCTTAGTGCGTACTCGAAGACCCAATCCCCGAGCCAAGCTTCAACCCCAAACGTTTCAAACCCCACAGCCTACCGAGCCTAAGGCGTCCAAACCCAACAGAGTCATTCATCACGTTGTTTGTGGAAATGCTTTGCGTCTTCCGCCGGTGTAGCGCAAAGTTGATGACTGATTTGGCAAGTTGTCATCACTGTGCGAGCAAAATGCTGGCTGCTATGATATCATATCCGTCAAAGTGCACAGTCTAGCAGAGAGCAAGCAGACGGAAGCCAACATGCCTCAATGCCAAAGCAATAAGTCTGCCAAAGGACTCTGTTCATCCGAACACCGAATCCCTCAGCCCAGTGCCACACTTGATGCCTGTGGTTTGGGGCATCCCATGCATTCTTATAAGGTACAGGGCTGGGGCATTCGAACCGGGCAGCTCTGTACGCCATGGCCAGGCGCGGATCTGCATCAGACGGGCCACAATGGTAGACGGGGTTGCTTTGAGCTTCGGGCTCTACCCGTAGGCTCCTTAGTAGTTCCTTTTTGGGATTACCTTATCGGATCCTAAGTATGACCACAGAAAGGAACTACCATGGAGCCTATGGGTAAAGAAGAGAGCCTCCCAGACCCCCCAAAACCCCCCCTACATCTACGGGAAGACACCAGGAGGCTTTCTTTCCGTAAACTTCGACCGTCGGGCCTCAGGCAGAGCACAGGACGACGACCCAGCTTAAACCCAGGCTCTTTGACAGTTGACATCTTTTCATGCATATTTTCGAATTCATGCATATCTTCGTATGTATATATATATATACATACACATACTACGATGGAATGACTAGAAGGGAATCATAATACCGCCTATGGCTGCGACCCCTAGTGCCACTCTTTCCTCCTACCTCTGTCACGATGCGACCACAAGGCTCGTGGATAGGGCACACCGTGCAACCCAAGAGCGTTAGGGTTTAGGGTTTCGGCTTTGGGGCTTAGGTTGGTTTAGGGGTTTTGCTTGGTTTGGGGTTTAGGTTGGTTTAGGGGTCTAGGGCTTATGTTGGTTTAGGGGCTCAGGGTTTAGGGAATAGGCCTAGACCCTACACCCCTTTGTCGTTGGCCGTTTGGTGTTTCACTCGGCCGGATAGACTCGAAGCGACCTACTCCTGCATGATCTTCACAACCTTGAACCACCTTACCCCAACCATGTGGTCTGAACTAGAGCCCAAGCCCAAATTCTACAAGCCCCCACGCCCTACATCCATGCTGCACTTGATATCTCAAGTCGGCATGTCTGAACACCTCGTGAAAGCAGGGAAGGGTATTGAATGCAAGTACTCGCTATCGCATCTTTATGTGAAGCATGCAGGAACGCATACATACCTGCGTAACTATGTATGTGTACATGCATGCATTGACCTGCGTAGAGGCACAGAAAAACCGTAGCCCTGTTCATGTTAACGTAAACACCCCCTGAGGCTCCATCTACCCAAAAAGTATATACCTACGAAGAGGATCATGGGACTTAGTGATTAGGGTTATAAATAAGGTAACTATAGTTATATTTTAATTATAGCTCCAATTAAGGTACTTATAACCTTACTTACTATATAAGTCCCATGATCCTCCAAGTAGGCCTACACACCCCCTAGTTTGAAGGACAAAGTATATACCATTTGGGTACATGGACCCTTATACCCTGTACCCTAAACGCGAAACCCTATAGAAACTTATATCTTAAACCTTCAACCCTAGACCCTAAACCCTATTCCCTAAACCCTTATGGTACCCTTCAAGGAACCTCTTGAAGGACTCCCTGTGGGTATTTAAAGGCCAAAGTATCATGGACCATTAGGGTAGATTCTACAACTCAAGGCAGAGCTTCGGGTCTGGAGAGGCTTTAGGGTCTAGGGTTTAGGGCTTGCAGTTGGGACCCTTAGGTTAATAAGGGGGCCTGCATCGCTGCGGAGACGACGAAGATCCTGGGCTTTCGCGTTGGCTTCGTCTTTGAGTGGATGAGGGCTTAGTTTGAGGATTACATTTGGGGTTAGGGATTGGATTAGGGTTTAGGGTATGATTTAGGGATGAGATTCGGGTTGATAGTTTAGGGTTTCTGGTTGGGGTCCGGGTTTGTGACGGGCGAGGGCAGAATCAGCTGAAATTCAATTGTCAGAAACCTGGCCTTGTACTCGCTGAAGCCTCGAATGTTCATCAAGCAACACTAAGAGGTGCTCTGACAAGTATAAGCATCCCGAGAAACCTCGAGTAGTTTTGAACATCTACCTGGAGGGTCATGGGACTAAGGGATATAAGTACCCTAATTGGAGTGAAAAGTAAATATGTTATAACTATAGTTTCCTTATTTCTTACCCTAGTTGCTTAGCCCCTTGATGCTCTAAATGCACATGGCCCTCGTTTGGAGAATCATGTTGAAGGTCCGAAAACCAGACCTGAGCTTACACTACGGTTGATGATATAAATCCATAAATCCTGCATTAACAAAATAATAAGGGATATGACATAATTCCCATACTTTAGGGTCCTAACGGCAATGCAGGATGTATATCATCAACAGTATTGCAACCAACTTCCTTTGAGGGGCATGTCCTCCAAACACATATGATTCGGTGCTTTTGGTGCCTCCCAGGTCCCAAATGTTGCTGCCAAGATGCAATCCCATCAACACCACTTGTAAGCTGGGCACGGCAACGAAGAGCACGGGAAAGAGCGCCACCAAAGCATTCCGAACCAGCAAGACCTCGTAAAAAAAGGGGGGGTGGTCTGTATTGACAGTATTGACTGTCGTTTGTTGCTAACCAACCTTGCATGAAAACACGGAGCTCGTCGAGCACAAGAGACATCTTGTGGCCGGCAGGAAAATACGTAATTAGGCTACTGGGTTCTTGTAAAGCAACTGACTTTCAGTTCCCAAAATGCGGGATCTATCGTAAATAACATGCTTCCCTTAGCACGGTAACTTATAAAGCAACGCAGAACTAACTTCATTGACATCATTAACAAGAACCCGGTAGGGTGGAGGGCCTCAGATCTGGAAGCTGGTACAAGCAGTCCGGCGGAGGACTACGGCACAAACTTAAACCTAGTATAGGGGCTTTCATAATTAGAGTTGGGTTTTGGGGGTAAAGTACTAGTATACTACGGATCGATTATGTAATATTAAGGAGCCCTAGGGGTTCCCCCTAAATGATTGAGGCTTGTGTTGAGGCTTGTATAGTACGCCGATAATCCTCCAGCGACAAATGAACCGGAACCCGTGCTCCTCAACCCGCGGAAACCCTAATGTAGAGATCGCAGTAATTGGAATAGGGTTAATAATTGGAATAGGGTTTTGGTGTATTTTTTCCTACTATTATGATCAGGAGCCCCGAAAAAAGTATGGGTAATTATTAGCGCCCCTATAGTAACCCTGAATCCTTGGGCCCTTACGTCCTGACCCTTCAACCCACAACACATAACAGTTCAGGGTTTAGGGTTGCTGGACACCTAAACTCCGAAAACCCCTACATAAACTTCCCAAGCCCTACCTTCCTAGACTCCTAAACACCTCAGTCCAAACCTTTCCCTACAAACCTCCCCTTTTGCAGCATCGCGGCCAAGCCGAAGTAGTAGCCTGAAGGGATCAGTAGGCATTTATTGGTTTGGACCCACGAAGCTTCAGGGTCCTTTACGGCTTCATGGGTTTAGGTTTTATGGGTTTATGAGATTGAACTTGTTTGCGGATTTCCGAGTCCTACGCTGCAGCAGGCTGCTCAGTTCTTCTGCAAACCCTAAACCCTAAACCCTAATAAACCCTAAACCCTAAACTAAACCCTAAACCCGAACTAAACCCTAAACCCTGGTAAAACCCTAAACCTTAAACCCTAATAAACCCTAAAGCCTCGGGTGAGGCGACCCCAAGGCCGAGTGTATTGGGGCCTGTGCAACTTGGTTTAGGGTTTACTTAGAGGATCATGGGACTTAGTAATTAGGCTTATAAATAAGGTAACTACAGTTATATGTAATTTATAGCTCCAATTAAGGTACTTATAACCTCACTTACTAAGTCCCGTGATCCTCCAAGTAGGGTTACAGCTAGAGCAGGGTTTAGGGTTCACTTCTCAGGGTTTCGTTGTAGGGCTTAAGACCCCTTGCATGGAACCACCAAAAGACCCGTATGAAAACCCACATAGAACAATTGCATACTAAACCCCATATACCAACACCTCTATAGAAAACCCATAAAAACCCAACCCGAAATCCCCTAACCTTGCAATTGGAAATGGTATTCTCAAATAGAATATCTATAATAGGAATAAGGTTTAGGTTAAAGGAAAAACTCTGATACAGTTATAATCTATAACAACTGAAGGAGTATAGCTACCTTGTACTTATGAATGCACTATCCTATATAGTGAAGCATGTGAAGCCTTTTGGGTGTCTGCAGTCATTGCTTGGGGTGCGGCAACATCAACAGGAATCTCAATAATTATTCTGTCCTTGTGCTTGCCAAGAAGCACAAAGTAACCTTCTAAAAACTCGCCGTTGATGGACGTGATTAAACACTTTGTCAATGTTGGATTTAAGTTTCTCGGGTTCAGGCTGTGATTCTGGTGTTTCCTCTTCAACATCTAACGTATTTGGGCATTGTTCGTTTAATCGTTTGCGTCTTGTCCTTTTCTGCTTTTCGTATTCTGCCTTAATTTTTGTTTGTAATTTGTCGTTTAGTTTGCCTTCTTTCTTCAAACTACCTAACTTCGTTAGGTAACCTTCATCAATCATGTAGTTCCGAGTTCGTATGTAAAGCATAATGGACACGGGCATCGCAGCTTTCGTGTGCTCTCATCATGTTTGCTACTTATTTATATTAGAGTGAGAAACAGAAAACCATTAATGATGTATATGTTCATAAAGCTGGTTCCGGGAGTAAATCCAGAATACTAGTGGAAGCACGGGAGAAGGACAAACCTATGACAATGGGAGATATTAACCAGTTCTTGTAGAAGTAATGTTGAGCCAAAAAGAAAACCTGCAGGGCAAAACAGCCTTATCGCCCCTCATTCCGCTTACGAATATCAGATGGACTTATTTAAATAAACGATTTCAGGTAGGGGTGTTGATGACTGATGTATTTGATAAATTCATGCACGCTGATAATAAGCAAACAAGAGCGGCACTATACAATTGCAGGAAACTTGAAGGTATCTGGAACGTGGTGAGAACGCGCAAGTTCGTGACTGGCTTAGCGCGGGCACGCACGAGGAGCCAGGACGGGTTGCAAGAAACGTCTGGAATGCCGCGCTTGGTGTCAAGGAAATGGCAAGCACGGCACCAGCTTTCAGTGCCAGTCAGAGATGGATGTGGGAAGAAATGCTTCAGGGAGGGCCCGGTTGAAGCTGAAAGACGGGAATCTAGACAAGTAGATGATACTGCTATGACATCAGCGTCGCTCTTTGTCGATACACCCTGAATCCTAAGCCACCGCCCGATTGCATAGGATACTTTATTTAAGAAGACAACTTCCATTTTCTAGGGTTAGGGATTTCGGGTTGCTACTATCGGGTTTTCTATGGGGGGGGGTGGGTGTTGGTCCATGGGGTTGGGTATGATATTTCTATGGGGGGTATGCATGGTGCCACAGTATGGTTTTCATCATTTTGGGTCTTACTATGGGTATTTTGGTGAGTTGAAGGTTGAGGTATAGGTTGTTATTATGGTGGTCTTCAGGTGGGTCTTTCGTATGGGTCTTTTGGTGAGTTAGGGGTTGAGGTAAACGTTGTTATGGTTTGGGTGCCAGGGCAGACTGCATGATTAGAACATGGAAATGGTACCTGCTAATTTTAAAACCCTACAAAACACCATAAAACCCAACAACAAACACCAGAAAGCCGTAAAAGGAACCCATAAAGGGACCGAGTCACACTCTGGCTTGAAGCGCTGGAAGAGGAAGCGGTGGCGATGTACCAGCTGAAGCCCGGCTCCAGAGTGAATTCTCGCAGGATACATCACCTCAGATTTGAAGCCACAAAAACCCCAAACCCGGAACCCTAAACCCTGAACCCTCAAATCGTATAAGCCCGAACCCCTAAACCCTGAACCCTCAAACCTATAAGCCCTATAACCCCTAAACCCTAAACCCTCGAACCTAAACCCCGAAACCCGGAAGCTTAGACCACAAAAAACTTCACAAGGAAGAGACGAAAAATCTGGTGGTCGAGACCGGAAAACCCAAATCCTCGCCCAAGGAGTCATTCCCGCTTCCGGGGTCCACAGGTTGCAGTGAGCGGTTTAGGGTTTAGGGTTTAGGGTCTATATAGAGTTTAGGGTTTAGCGGTTCAATTTTTGCTTTACTTTATTTTTGCACGTGGACCCGTAAAGGAACCCTATTATGGTACCCCAATGGCAACGGAACCCCTAAAGGAACTTGTATGGTTGGCTAAGGTGTACTTGAAGCTTAGACCAAGGCCGCAATGCACAGCACCCGGGAACAAAGGGCCACAACAACGGGGGGTTGAAAGAACTACCTAGACCTAGACCCTTAAATGTAATACCTTTTTGGATTGTCTTAGTTTCTTATTGTAGAACCCTCGCCATAAGATAAGTCATCCAATAAAAAGGTACTACATTCAAGAATTCTAGGTGCAGTGCAACCTCGACACCTCCAGCAGGCGCCTCAGGTCCTGAATCCTGAACGGTTTAGGGTTTAGGGTTTAGGGCCATTTTGGTTTTTTGGGTTTTAGGGTTTAGGGTTTAGGGCCATTTTGTTTTTTTGGGTTTTAGGGTTTAGGGTTGAGCGTTTAGGGGTTCTATCTAAGCTGGTTGCGCCATGTAGCTGTGGTGTAGGTTGCCCAGACGAGGATTGCCACTGGGTAACCTTTGAGGCACATCTCGTTAGTCATGTCTCTTCACTTTCTTCCCAAAATAGGGGACCCTAAAACATAGTACTTTAAATACTTTAAATAGTAGGATGCTTATTATTATAAGGACCCCAAAAGAGGGTAGCCTAATTTTCGGAAACCTCCATATTGGGGACTAAAAGTGTCCCTTATTTAGAGAACTCCCCATATCAGAACGCATGGAAAGCTTTGATGCCCAGCCCTCAGTTGCAGCATGGCTTAGCAGTCTGCGCCTCTCGCGAAACTCCCATTTCTTGCCAAGATGATTCTCAAGCATCACAGAAATGCGTTACGCGTAGATGCTGCCTTGAAGTCTTCGCATACCGTGTGGGTTGACGCTCGGCCTACTATAGGGTTCTAAATAACAACCCTGACTACTTTGGGGGTTTCTTACTATGGTTATATACCCCAAAAGCCTATTCTAATTATCGAGGCCCCTGCATTCTTCTAAGGGGCGCAGGTTATTCTTTGTTCAGAGTTTGAAAGGCAAATCTTTGCGGTGGTCTAGAGGCTACACTAGCAGGAGCGCAAAAACAGCACCTAAACATTAAACAAATTGGTGCAATAGTCCTACAGCGGGAAGGCATCCAGAATTCATGTTGATGTGCCTTTAAAATTTGTGGTTCCGAACTCCCTAATGCATGGTGTCACCACTGAGCGCTTCGAATGAGGCCAGATTTCTCGTGCCCGGGCCATTCTAGAGCTATTCTAGAGTCAGAAACTGCCTCTTCTATTAGTAGAGTTTTCGGGGTTCAGGGTTTAGGGCGATTCATGATATCTCACTCCAGAACAAAACTTCCAGCAGTAGTATAATCGCACCACCCGTCCTTTCTGTCATACCACGGTTCAGAAGCAACAACCCGTGGACGGGCTTCGTCCCTCCTGTTCCAAGCAATTACAGAATCCAGCCCAAACCCTAAACCCTCCTTAAACCCTAAGCCCTAAACCCTATAAGTTGAAGTTGAAGCTTGCCGAGAGGGTTTAGCTCAACCCAAGCCTGTAATCTGCCGAGTCGTAACGGTCTGAGTCTGAGCACCGCGTAGGGTTTAGAGTTGAGGGGGTTGAGGGCTGAGTGCTATGGTAGCATGACCCCGAGCCCTAAAGCTGCAAGACTCAACCCACGAGCCCTGAAAGCCTACTAAACTCAAAGACTAGTTGGGGTTTAGGGTTTAGGCTTTAGGGTTTACCTGTAACCGTAAAGATCTACCTTTTTAGGGTTCTTTATTATGGTTTCTACACATAGTTCCTGAAAAAGGTAGGTCTTTTCGGTTCCAGGTAGGGCTTAGAGAAGGCGAGCAGCAGATGATGCCAATGACTGCCAAGCCAATCCTGGGTCTCTCGGGACGACGGTTCGGGTTTGGGGTCTTCCGGTGTAGTGATAGAATGGGTTTCGGGTTCAGGGTTTTAGGGTTTAGGGTTTTAGGGTTTAGGGTTTAGGGTTTAGGGTTTAGGGTTTTAGGGTTTAGGGTTTAGGGATTTAGGGATTTAGGGTTTAGGGTGCGGGGAAGAAGTCGGGCCTGTTGCTTTATCCTACCAACTCGGCAGCGGCCACCAGCTGGGGAAGTTAAAGGACATCAAACTAAGACCGTAAACAAAGCCATGGAACAAACGACAGCTCTTTCGGCTTGCCATAACACACACACA
>CAJNJA010019268.1:0-10291 GCA_905231915.1 Symbiodinium necroappetens
TACTTAGCCACCAGGAACTCCGGCACAGTCGACGTCGAAACCAGCAGCTTGCGGCCGTTCTCGGCCTTCTGACGGCTGGCTTTGTCTTCGCTCGCCGCAGGCACCGCTTCCTTTATTTACTTCATGTCTCAATGAAGTTGTTGATTGCTGTTTTGCTGTTTGAAGACGGAGGAGACTTGCCTAGCCCGTTTCTTAGTATGAATGCTGCCAAAGGCACAGCTTGGGCAGAAGAAGGCTCCAGGATCTGCTCGTGAGACTTCTCTTCCTGCCAAGTAGAAAAAATCATCCCAGACAGCCACGAATATGCTAAGTCCCCAAATCCACAAGTCCGGTCAAAGGAAGATCGGAAATCACTGAGTAAAAAATATTGAATGAAGTAAGCATGCACGTCTTGTCCTTCTCCATGGCATGCAGAAGTTCCACAGCAGCCCAGTAGGCAGGATCTTGGGCTTCCAAGGGATCGCTCACCTGATCTTCAGATAACAGGTCAGAACCAAAAAATCACCACCTCAGTCCATCTTCCACTACTAGTTTCAAAGACTACAGTGACTACAGTCGTGAACTTCAGGGGCATCCATCAATGAATCAATCATCGCACTCAATCTAGAGTCCAGAGTAGACGAGTAGCGACATCTTCGTCTTCCTCGTCATCCTCCTCTGTGTCCTGGCCCGCAGTCTTCTGCACACGTTTCTCATCCAGCTTGTCGCAGAGGGCCAGGACCTTCGAAATGCAGGCCTTCTTCACATGCTGCATCACGATATCCAGGGAGCAGATGGCACGGATCTTCTGGGTCTTCGTGGCATTCTTTCGGAGCTTGCACTGCGACTCATCCAAGATTCGAGAAAGAGCATCCGAAGTCAGCTGAAGAATCCCTGTTGAGATGATCAGCCCTGCCAGCAATGGCACGGGATCCAGGCTCCTTCGCAGAAGATAGCCCTCCTGCCCGAGGTGCACCGAGTACTCGAAAGTCTGCACCTGCACTGCAAAATGACAGATGGCACTGGGGAGGAGCAAGAGTAAACAGGGAAGACTGAAACTCTGCGTATTTAGCCAGCCTGCCAGAACTTGACCAGCAACAGCTCCACAGGATTCCTGGTGCATCTCTCTACCGATGAGACAAGGGGACTTACATTACATATTACCTTAGAAAACTATCTCTACACAGACTTTGTCTGCTCCACCCATATGCAGGTGAGTGTCGTGCCCACATGAACCTTCAGAGCCTTGACCTTCTGCCCGGCTGCCAAAGGATCATTGAGCTCACGGCACGTTTCCGAAGGCACCTCCTGCTCATTCACGGAGTCGGGTGGCAATGGTCCACAGAAGTGCATCTCCAGCTCTTCCAATGGCAGAGCCTTTGTTGTTCAACAGCATGGCTTGGGCTCAGCACAGTCATCCACTCACAATTTCATGACAACATGAACTCTAGCACGTCTTAACTTTATGTCTTGCTGACAGAACACATAGCAGACAGCCGGCGTGGAGCCGGTGGAAAGAAAGTACTTTCCACCCTTGTCCAAGCTGAACAACATGCCACGTAGGCAAAGCGGCGGAACCCAAAAGGATCTCGCAGCGGCTTCCACGTCCATGCCTCTCCTTAGTTTGACCATGCAAATTAGCTTCTGCTTCAAAAGCAAGCAAAAAAGCCAGTCTCTCTGTGGTTTATACATTCAGACCAGGAGCTTCTCGGCCAGCACCAGGCCGGCCATGTTGTTGAGGCAAAGTCTGTTGTGGTTGAAGGCAGTCTTGCCCGTGTTGTCCTTCAAGATGTCATCCAGGCCCATGTCCTTTCCTCAGTATATGCAAATCGGGCAAGTGATGGTTCAGGAGAGCACAGAAACACTTGTGGTATGATTCTCTTGTTGTGCCCCTGCCCGCCTGTCCAATGATTTGAGTCATATGCAAATGACAGGACTGAGGAGGCCGGAGCTGAGACAATGTTTCATTAGCCGAAGCAGAGCCTAGAGTCCACACCCTAGGTCGCAAAGACTCTCTTATACATCTACACACATTATCCACTCATGGAGACTGGTTTATGATTTCATTTCTGATTCCCTCCCAAGCACCAGAGACAGACCTTAAAGAAGACACCAGTTGTGATAGTGCCTTCCGTGAGTCCACCAGCGAAGCTGTCTGGCGTGAAGAGCTTGGGTTTCAGCCCCTGCACTTCCGGACCTTCGAAGCCGTGCGGGCCTGACCTTCGGAGTTGCAAACCTTCTTCATGACACCTCGCATCGCCACGGTAGAAAGATTTGGCATGCTTGCCGCCCCGGATTTGGTCCTGCGGCAGGCATCCTCGCAACTGTTGAAGATGTCCTCTATGTTCGAGGATTGGGATAGAGAAGGATGCCATGCCAAAATCATATCCCGAGAGGTTTTGTCGAGCTCGAACCCGGCTTGGTTCAAGCTTGTCATCACCTCTCTGTAGTTCTGGAAGCGGGTATATGGGCACAAGCCATGAAGCAGACTTGCTGTAGAAGTCTGGGACTCCATGCGGACGACCATGTCCCACTCCAGCTTCAAAGCTGCCAGGAGATCCTTCTGAACCGGTTCCGACCCCGGGGCCAGCAAAGCTGCCGTGCAATGCGGCGCTCGAAGCATGTGCCTCCGGTAGTCCTCCATTTCGAAGAGAAGGCTGAGTGTCGTCTCCATGTGTTCCAGGAGCAGCACCTGTTTGGTGACGTTTCGGCGAACCGGCACCTCAGTTATGTGGATGCAAGCTGAGAAAGAACAACAACCTGGCACACAAAGGCAATCATTGAATCATTGACATCGAGAGAAGTCTGCTCCTCAAGGAGCCAGTCTCAGAAGCAAGTCTTATTGACGTCTCCGGAGATTCTCAGACTCAGATGTGACTCACTCAGACTATTCTTGTCTTTAGATATAGATCGGCTCAAGTCGATGAGATCATTGCGGATAATCCGAAGTCTCGGCTTCTTTCAGTGACTTAGTCTCATACACAGAAGACTGTCCAGCGGAGTAGCCGCTCAAGCAGCAGCTTAAAGATGTGCTGGAGTGCACATAGTCTTGGCTACGAAGTACAGTCAGACCTCGGTCACCTGGCTAGGAACGGTCACTGAGACCACATAGTTCTGAGTCTGTCTCCCTTCTCAACAAACCTGTCTCAGGCTGCCACTTCTCCTAGTAAGCTCGTCTCTGGCTCTGTCTCTGTCTCAGTCTTAAATTATTAAAGAGTAAGAGATTGGTCTCTTTGTCTCGGCCTTTGTCTCGGCCAGCATGGAGGTCTGTGCTGTTGAGAGCTACTCCGTGCCATGGAATCGGTGCAGGCTTGCTATTCGATTGATTGAAGGGATCAATGCCCAGCAAGCACCCTTTTTCTTAGTTGGGTCTCGCAACTTCAGCTTGGAGAAGCAGTCTCCAAGCTTTCCTTCTGTGAGAGGGAGATTAGCTTCTTTGCAGTCACTGCTCGAGACTTACACAAAATTACAGATTACTGGCTCGGGCCGTCGAGCTACGATACTATGACAGAGGCAGTGGTGATTTTAGCTGCTGCGACGGGAGGGGACGAGCCTCCTCTCTGTAGTTATTCGTCTAGAGACAGACAGAAGAGACTTCCCAGACCGGGCGTCTGTGAGCACCGCCCCTGGAGGTCCGTTTCTGACAGGAAGGCTTTCCGCCGGTAATCATGCATGAGTAATCGAAAGACGTATTCGCTTCGATCTAGTAGATTCTAGATCAGGTCGTGCACCCAAAATCGTGATTGCCTTCCTGCTGTCTTTGCGGGAGATGGCTGCTAGGCTCTTAGACACTACGGATGCCGGCGAGTCGCGACCAACAAGCCATCTGTCTCCAGCTGCACGTCCGGCGTCAAGTCGAGGAGTGACAGGCAGTCCGGCCCCAGTGCCGCTTTGACGTGTCTCGACAGCTGCAGCTCCAGCTCGCGAAGGCACCAGCAGGTGTGCGTGTGGAGCGAGTTGAGCAGCGATTTGTTCGCTTGCTTAGTTGGTTGGCAGTCATATGCAAAGCTCTTCCATGCTCTACCTCCAAACAAAGCCACAAAAAGACACTCGGACGTCTCTAAGAAAGGCCAAGAGGCGAGATGGAGGCACACCTCGCGAAAGACCTCACTGTGAAAATCCATAACGAGGAAAAGGTCGTGCGAAAAGTCATCCACCAGGGCCTTTGTGTGGCATGTGTTTTTGTGGCTGGCAGTGACAACAGGGTCTTGCAAGCTGCTAGTCCAAGTCAAACTTTCTGCTTGCTGAGTGGCACGTATACAAAGGTCGAGGACCCTGTCGTACTTCTCAGTCTCGCCGTCGCCTTTTGTTTTCCCTTGGTCCAAAACGAACGGGTTCACTCCTTCCTTAGGATGCAGATGCAGCAGACGTACTTCCCGGCATAGACAGAACAAAACAAGTTCAGACAAGGTTCTTCCATACATCCCCAGTACACCATCAACAAAGTGCAGGAGTAGTTCTTCTTGAACTTGTGGGCGGCGTGCCCCCAACTGATCCACCTCCCTCGTTCGAAGAGGGAAGCCACGGACCTGAGGTCTGGGTCCGAAAAGTCGTGCCGAGTATCTTTCCACACTGACGACAGATTAGCCTTGGCCGAGGGGCTTCGTGGCGTTGCCAACAATTTCGCAAACCTTCTCGAAAGATTCCCGGCTTCCCAGATCGCCAGAGAATCCGTTCCTCAATAGCACAACAGGAGAAGCCTTCCTGGGTGAAATTTGGCAGGGCAAGTCTCGCAATCAGAGTAGGACAAGGACAAGGAACTCTCTCAAAATGCCAGGGCCGAAGAGCTGCATGAGGGCATCGTCCTCGTTGGCCTGGATTGTGCGTTGTCGTGACAAAAGCAGGGACTGGCTGGGCACTGCGACCAAGCTGCGATTCGAAGGTACCTTTGGCCACTCTCTCGCCATGATTGGCCCACGGCTGAAGTCTTCCACGGTGCTCGCTTGGCTCGCATCAGCCAAGACGTCAGCGTGTACATTCCTCAGACACAGGTCTTCAGTCTGCCGTCTTCTGTCTATAGCTGAATCATGGACAACACAGTAGTCATAATTATGTCATCATGGTTGAACCAAAAGCTTGGGTAGGAGCAAAAGACCATGAATTTTCTTGTCCAAGGAAAAACAGCAACAGCGATCCATTGCCTCTAAAGACTTGCTCCGGAATCCAGGCCCGACGTTGATTCATTCATAATTTTATTTGATTCAATTCGATTCGATTCAATCAAGTCAGTTCAATCAATTGAATAAATAAATTGAGATCATGTTTAATTCCTCATGAATGACGGAATGAATGGATGAATGAATGAATGAATTAATGAAATGAATGAAATTTATGAATGAACTGAATGAAATGAATGGAATGAATGAATGAACGAATGAAAATGAATGAAGGAAAATGAATGAATGAACATGCAATATGAATCTGGAACGAACAAATGAATGAATGAATGCGTGAACGAATGAATGAATGAATGAATGAATGAATGATTGTAATGAATGAATTGCTGAACAAAAAATGTAATGAATGAACGAATGAATGAATGAATGAATGAACGAATGAATGAATGAATGAATGAATGAATGAATGAATGAATGAACGAAGGAATGAATGACTGTGTCATAGAATCAATCATAGAATGAATGAACGAACGAATGAATGCATGAATGAGTGATCATGAGTGAATCAATGCAGCAATGAATGAATTAGAACTGACTGACTGAATGAATGAATTAATGCATGAATGAATGAATTGTCTGAATGAATGAATGAATGAATGTATGAATGAATGAATGAATGAATGAATGAATGAACGAACGAATCGATGAATGAATGAAGCATCGTCTAGGTCAGGTAGAAACAGCCTGCGAAAGCTTCCTCGACTTGGCGCTCCCTCCTAATTCATATTTGGACACAGAGCATGTGGCCGGAGCCCATGAATCAGAACATCAACCACAAAGCCTTGCGTCTATATTCTCTCGGCTGTGGCCTTCCCGGCCCAGGTCGGTGTCTTTCCTCTTTTCGATTGATCGGTACACAAGAGAACACTCGGACAACAATAGCAACACGACAAAATATGTTTGAGGCAGGTGTTTCACATCGGTCTGCTGTTCCGGTCTGAATCTCCGCCCGAAGTGACAACAGCCTTTCACTCCAAGAGAGTCTTCTTGAACTGAACTGAACTCAAAAAGCGTAGCTTTGAGTCGGAGATGAACATTACAAGGCCGACGGTCCGGGAAGGTATGTGCGGTTTCTGATAAAAAGACAGCCGAAACAGTGGCATGCCATGCTAATTAACAGTTTGGGCTGCGGGGAACAGCAGCAGTCGTTATGATTTCTCACCGTCTGAAGCAGGACAAAATTACAACCCGACCCAAGTCTCTCTTCATACTCGGAGTGGTTCTCAGCAGCCGTTGGTATGCATTCTGAAGCTTGTGCCTTGGTCTATCACATAGGCGACTATGGTTTGCCTGGCACGAAAGAAAGGAAGACAATGCACTCTCAATCCAAGGGAATGAGTTAAGCGTAAGACAAGCGACAGAAGATCCGGCAGAAAGCCGATGCGGTACCCCTGCTTGGCAAGCCATTGGAATCCAGCCCAGAGGGGTCCGCCCTCGTCGGGGGCCAGCACCACTCGCAGTTCCTGGCAATCCTCCGGTAACACGACGTCCCACTGTGCAGCCCCAGTCTCCGTGTTCCACAGCATCGGTCCGAGAGATGCATCGGTCAGGCGGACCTCGCCACTCTTGAGGTCGGGGGGCCTCAGTATCCTGTCGGGCTTGCGGAGTTCGAGGCCTGCCAGGCTGAGAGTGTGCATCACCGCCTGCACTTCCTCCCGTGCAGCCAGACGTCGCTGCTTGATGAGGCCGAGGACCTTCGGCCTTGCATATGAAGCGTAAGAGGGGGGGCAGCAAGGAGGCCCTCTTTCGACACGAAGTTGCAGCAAAGCTACACTTTCTTGTTTCGGCTCGGGTCCTTCTCTAGGGCCTGGGCTGCGAACTCGTCGGCAACCCGTTGGGCTTCCTGCATCTTCACCTTGTCGCTCACAGTGCTTGGCAGCAGTGCCGACATCCTCTGAAGGGGAGCTATCGTGGCGAGGTCGCCGGCAAACAGAAGGGGACACCAGGCCTCAATTCACGGCAGATTCTATTCGCTTCTGCGTCGGACAAAAGTTTCCACACCCGTGTAAGATTCAGCTTAGAGTCGTCCAGCTTGCCTTTGGGAGAAGCATCAGACATGAGCAGCACACTCTTGCAGCTCTGCTTTTCCACAGCCTCAGCAGTCGAGGCGTGGCGCTTTCTAGTGATTCCCATGGCCACCGAGGCACACGTTGCAGCTCCTCGAAGCTCTTCTGCCAATAGTGGTACAGGATGTCGCAGCTGAGCCTCGCCGAAGCAGTAGCAAAATTTCAGAAGCACCGGGTTTGCCCTCAGGACAGGCAGCCGGTCCTGTGAGAATGCGAAACGAGGATGTCGGACAGGCCCAACTGCTCAAGCGTGTTGTCGTCCGATCTATTCATGAAGCCGGCGGACTTGGCCAGGAATCGTTGGAGAGCGAAGATTTTCTGGGGCTTGCTCTCGCCCCGGAGTGCTCGGCCGTCCCTGGGCTGCGGAAGGGAGCGACTAAAATCTGAGGCAACCAAGCAGTGCGAGGTTGATCGCAGAAAACAACTTCAATGCCACTAGGTTTCTTCTTCATGGGGTGAATCTCGTGGTCCGCTTCGGGATGGGGAATGCTCTCTTGCATGCTGTCAGCAGCATGCACCTCTGCCTTTTGGCAGAAGCAATGAATCAGCCGTTTCTGGACTCGTCCAGCAGCGACATGACCCTGCGTCATATCTGAATCTGGTACTCTCTATATAGACTAGAGCAGACAGAGCCGAGAGTGACTATAACTGAGTCTTCCAATACATGCCACAACGCAAGACCGATGCTCCTGGCAAAGCAGCTCGTCTCGAGGAATTCGCAAGATGAACCACACTGCGGTGGCTGCTTTGATTCCTCTGCTCATGTCAGCAAGTCAGACTCGGACTCACCCTCTCATTGACTACTTCCTGAGCACGTTACTGACAGAACCAAGCTACCCATCTGCAGTTTCTGTTGTGCTGCGGGAAGGAGCTTGCACTTCTGCCACCTGAAAAGCAGCAGCTCAGGCTGATTGGTTCAGAGACTGCATGCAGCACCAGCCTCGAGCGGAGCCCGAAGAAGTCGAGCAACCGGCTCCAGTTCACAACCTCGTGACCCTCAATGCGAAGCTCACCTTGGATTATGTCTTAATTAGAAGCATAGGCAGACTTGGGGAAATTGTCGTGTGCGGCACGGCTTTGTGTGGCCAAGGCACTAGCCGGTATATTTGGCAAAAGTTGCCCAGACATGCTCGCCGGGCAAAACGTGTGCACGACGAGCTCGAAAGCTCGCAAGGTGGACTGCTGCAATTCTGGCTTGCAAGATCGAAGCTGAAGACTGCTGCCGGCCTCGGCTGCTTTTGTCGGGCCCTTGTAGCTGCACGGCCGCACAAGATGGCACGTATAGTCGATGCTCCAGTCTCGGCTAATCTCCTGCGTGATGCCCTCGTTCCTTGGAGCCCAGCTTGGATCGGAAGCATGACATACGTGAGTGCGTCTTATCGAGACACTAGGCAAGATTTCACCAGCATTTGGTGCCTAGACTCAAGCGGGAGTACCAGTTGGGGTACGTGGTGTTGCGGGCCAGCACCTTCCACACTTCTTCGGTTCGAAGAAGAAGTTTGTACCCACATGTGCGGGTCATCAAGCTCGGAACCTGGTTGAGGCTCCATAATAAATTTAAAGCTTTGGCAATCTATGATGCTTGTGCCTGCGATTGCTGGCTAAAGACACAAGGCAGCCCAGAAGCATCGTGGAGCTGCAAGACACATTTCATGCCGGCCCGACCAGTCATGTAATATGTCTTGCTGGCAGACAAAGGAGACGAGCCAAGACGGCGTTCCGAAGAAGAGGCGGCAGCGGATGCAGACTCCTCCAGATCCCCTTCCTCATCACCCAGTGCAACCCGCGAGGCGAATTGCCGTGGCCTTATGACCAAGCCCACAAGTGCAGCTGCTTTGCGGGCATCATCCAGCTGAGCCTGCATCCATGGGGAGAGCTTGCTTCGGTCTCTAAACAATTATTAGTTAGTTATACGTCGGATGCGGGATTCAATATCAAAAGTCAGAAGACACGGGTTGACTGGAGCGGGAGGCCTCCCAAGTCTCAGCTTTCACGACACCCAGCCGCTCTGAAACTTTCTCTTGCTTCTCAATCTTGCCGTCTGCAATGTCCACGAACTTTCGGAACCTCTCTTGCAGGCGTCGCTTCTCGTCCAGGTCTTCTGTCCTTTAGAACAGGTGTGGTTTCGAAGCAGCAGGCGTCTGCTTGAAGTAGCAGCATCAGACGAAGCAGCAGCATTGGTCGTCCTTTAGAACAGAAAATCCGGAATTCCCCCCCGGCCGGTCTCCTCACTTCTTCTATCTTCGCCTTTAACCACACGTCCATTCCTCTCCTGGGATCTAAAGAGAACTGGTTGGGGCGATGCGTCTGCTTCGTGTGACGTGGCTGCTTGGCGCGTTTGCGGTTTGCGACTCGCGAACTGTGAACTGTCGAAGCAGCAGCATCGAAGCAGCAGGCTCTAAAGCAAGCCCTTTTGTCTATTTACAGTCTTCCATTAGATTTTGGCCTTTAGATCAGACTATGCGTCTGCTTCGACGGTTTTGGGTTGACGACTCGCGAACCCGAAACCGGAATCGAAGTGGAGTCATGCCGAAGCAGCAGCATGGAGTCTGTTTTAGACAGCAATTTTCTGGAAGCAGCAGCCAAGCCCCCGTCTTTAGAGCCAAATTCCTTTGTCGGCAAGCCCAGAACGGAAAACCCAGCTGACACAGCTGAGCCTCGGGCTGAGCCACTTTTGGAGCCGGAGTCCCAGAGGGCGAGCCACACCTCGAGAAAAGCAGAGCTTCAGTAGTCGGGAAGCACCACAAAAGCAAAAGCCCGGGTCCTAGTGTAGTCTAGTCCTGAGAGGGGATGTTTTATTTATTGTTTATATTGGGGCCTCAATTTTGCAGCTCTGGGATGGAGACTGAGCAATGGTGGTTTTCAGATCCGGCCAGAACAAGCCATGGAGAGCGGGCCTTTGACTCCGAATCACTTCGCTGCTAATTTTACTGAGTTGTTGAGAGACCACTATTTGTGCTTTAATTTAGAGCCTCTACTTGACTTCTTGTGCTGCCACCACCTCCCCTGTGTGCTGGACAGCCACGATTGACAGCTCCATCAATCCTGACCCCAGCCTCTCCCCTGGAA
>CAJNJA010019269.1:0-10108 GCA_905231915.1 Symbiodinium necroappetens
GAGTGGATGCACTTGCGGTAGTGAGAAAACCGTTCACCGAGACGGTGGGTGGACAAAATCGTGCATGAGCCACAGCAAGAAGAGCATAACACGTTGACTGATTCACTCCCCTCACCCCTCTAATGTCAATGTTGATGACGCAGATACGTGATGCAGGATTTCGTCCATTCGCCGACATGCCATTTTTAAATTGCGGCTTGGTAAGATTCATGGTTTGCAAAGGATGGGCCGTAATTGAAAATCCATGCAGGATTTCGTCCATCAACAGTAAGTTGTTTCCTTTTTTGTGAAGCATCGGACCTTAAGCCCTGTTTGCCTTAAACCACACGGATTGGTTGACATGAGTGGCATAACATGTGCAGCGGGTGGCTTGCCAAACTATGGCTCCGGTTGCTCGGTAGGGCACCTGCGGCTTCACGGTTGATCGCCACGCATGCATTGTTCGGCCATCTTGTCGTTTTTGCGATCATCCCGCGAAGTGGCAGGTCCAGCAATAGTCAGCCTGGATCTCAGCGTCTTGCTGCACGTGTACAGTTAAGTTTTGGAGCATTTTCATCCTACAGCTCCGAACCAAATAGTACCACTGGTTGAAAGCATATAACCCTTGGCCCCAAGTCTAATTCCTGACTTTCGGAGCGTGGCAGCAGGAAGAAGCCGAAAGCAGCCGGCGCGATTCCGGAGGCCAGTTGAAGCTTTCCAATTTCAGGCTAAACCGCAGGGGTTGTCCATTATACTGTTTCGCCGCTGGAATTTAGGATTAAAGTGAGAGGAGAGGCTTGGATGTGTTCGTCGTGATCGGCAGCATCCTCAACTTCGAGCTGCTGCTGTATCTCCTCATGTTTTCATTCAGAGTAGTTTGTTTGATGAGTTTTGGTGCGAGTTTGGGGGTGGTGTTCTCGATTTGAACTTCGGCCCCGCACGAGGATTCAACTCGGGCTATCCATGTGACTGATGGTGGGAGAACCTAGACATGCTCCTGGAATTCCTCAGAAGTGTCTGAAAGGAAGCGGGCACCGGCGGAGATGGCTGCTTGCCAGCAAGCTCCTTTCTGGCCGTCGTTGGGGCAAGATCGTTTGAGCGACTCCCCGTCCGACTGGAACAGAAGGGCTTTGTGGCTTTGTTATCTGCTGTGAAGTCTATCTGGGAAATCTAAAGGGTTGCGGAAGAAGGCTTGTTCGTGCCGCGGACTTGGAACCAGAATTCAAGCTGAGCCTGTGGGTCCTGGCTACGGTTGTATCTATTTCCAGCAGTTGGGATCAAGGCAGACGGATTAGCTATTTTTTGCAGTGCGCTTCGCCTTCGCCTCAAGGACTATCCTTGACCTTTGAAGGCTTAATGTAGCCCAGTGAGAGCTTATCGGTGATTGGCGAGCTTGTGGCGACATCGTTCAGGACAAATCTAGGCCCTAGACCCATAAACCTAGCCTTTTACACTGTATGTGCATGGGGCTGCTGAACCGTGACCAGAACTCAGGGCTGTCACCCCACCCTCCCCACTAATTCTGTTAGCCGGATAGGTGCAGGAGGGGCGGAGAGCATCAACAGCTGAGGCATTCTGCAGCTAAAAGTACGACCGGAAGTTTGTTCGTTGAAGGCTGTAGACAGGTAGACTGATGGGCTCAGAAAGGAAGCCTGACATGCGAAAGTGCCTCAAAGGCAAGTCCATCCCGAACCACTCAAGCCAAGACTTGAGCAGAGGTGGCACCGGTGAGGCAAGTTCTGTGCAGGCCGGCATAGCTTAGGTTGTAGACTTACTCGAGTTGTAGTTTTGCCTCTACTGTAGAATCACTGTAGAACCCTGCATGCAAGGATGCCGGTTTCGGGGTCAAGGGTTCCGTTGATTCATTTCTCCTAGCATGTACTGCGCTACCGCACGCGATGCTTCATGAAAACGAGAGCAAGCGGTTTTCCGAGTCCGTGCACCGAACTTACTGCTCCGAATGCCCAAGCCCAAAACAGTCCATCAGCATCCACGGCTGTGGTGGTCCTCATCGTTGTGCTACCCCTCCCCGCCCTTTCTTGCCCACGCCACGGCGACCACAGCCGCCGCGGCTGCCACACCACCACCGCCGCCGCGGCCGCGGCCGCCATCGCCACCAGCAGCAGCACCAGCAGCACCGCCACCATCATCGTCACCACCATTGACCACAATGACCTCCGCCGCCACCACCAGCAAGCGGCAGCAGCATCATCGTCTGCTCGGTAATCCTGATAAGCCATGAATCGAGTGGCCCGCGCTCCCTGCAGGCGAACTCGGAGCCACTGGCGGCCGAGCAGGCGCACGAGCTATCTATGGCTGCTGGCTTCTTGTCCGTTTTGGCGTTAGCCCAAGCATTCGGCTTCGAGTGTCGAGCAGTTGGGGCATTGTGTTCTATGTTTCGTGGCGTTTCTGGCAAGACAGGTGCGACGAAAGCGTAAGGCCGCGCCTGGACACCTGAAATCCAACCGGCACACCCGAGAATTACCCGAGCCAAAGCCTCAAACACTCGAAACCAATGCGCAGGATTCGCAAGTAGTCGACCTGGTCGTCGACCTGATGCAGGTTTCCTGTCATGCGAGATTGCAGATTGTTCATCTAGGCTTCGGATTATGGGCGTAGTTCAGTTCTAGCGGTGAAGACTTTTGGATGAACTCAACGCCTTAGCGGACGATTGATTTGTGGCCAGATAGATCCCTAAGTTCTGAGTATGCGTTGAAATGGAGCCTTGGCCATGCCTTCGCCATGATTCCTTTCGGGTCAAGGATTCTGAAGCCAAGAGTTTCAGGTGAAGGGACGCCTGTGCAACCCGCAAAGTGGCTTGGAGAGCTTCTTGCATTTTGCGTTGGTAGCCTACTTATCGGCAACACTCGTCCCATTCCAAACTCTGGACTGCAATCTGCAACGCACAGGCAGAGCATTGTCCAGCCAACACATATCGTCAGTGGAAGAGGTTCGATTTCATGCTTTGGATGTCATCAAATCCTCATTGTCTCATTGTCATTTCTTGTCTAATTCACCGTTCAAAGACTGTGGCATCGAAACGGCAGGGAATTTCATTCGGTTTGGAGCGGGCGTCGTGCGATGCAACAACAGTACAGTTAAGTAGGAGATCGCCCAACTGCCGATAGCCTCGTTTCATGCAGTCCAAGCGAGCACTCACGTCAGCCTTGTACGCAGTCTAGGGTTTTAGAATCACCATCCTTCTCGGTATCGAACGCTTATCTCTACACAAACTTAGACTTAGACCTGAAGCACTAAGATCTGCCGGTTGTAAGCAAACTGTCTCAAATCCAGGACATTCAAACCAAGATGGACTTCAGCCCAAGCTTAGGACTGAGGTATCAGGGGACCTGATGCTCCCTGCGCCGAGGTGAAGAGACGCACCGTGGAAGCCCTAGAGCAGGCCGACTTTGCAGAATCCCGCTCGGAATTTTCAGTCTTTTGCCCCCCTTGCATTCAGAAAAGCTTTTTGGAAATTTACCGGCAAATGATTGCAACCAGCAAATAGGACGAGACTGAACTGGTTGACGGCCTGGCTTTTGAAACAAACCTAGACATTTCTGAAATATAAGGAAGGAGCCGCCAAGGACATGTCTGTTTGTGTAGCAGTGCGGAGACTACTGACTACTATTCAAGATTAACCACTCCCGTACTGCGCCAATGCCCATCATTCTTGCGGCTTCATGGTCGAGTCATGCCCATGAAATGTCCTTCGCTTTGTCCTTGAGTTTCGGGTTTGCCCAAGCCGACTTTGTCGGGTGCTAGGGTCTGAGCATGCGTTGGCGAAGCTGTGATCCGAGGTAACAGTAACACCCTCGAACAACCGCACCCAAACCCACCCGGNNCCCCCCCCCCCTCCGCCCCCCCAAACAACCAAAGGCCTTCGTTCCCTCCAATCGTTTTGGTTTTTGTGGCGACAGTCGGTGACAGTGCTGCAAGGATTCTGTTTACATCATGTAGCAACGTAGGTTCTCAGCTGTGCGATGCATCCGCGTCTCTGCAGTGCCTGCACCAAATCGTTTCGGCCAGGGTGGGATGAGGATATGAACAACGACATTATCTAGATAAACAAGAGAACTGCAGCCGACACGGCAGTAAACTGCGGCCACAAGATTGAAATCTCCATGATTTGTTCTTGGACACTCCAGCATTTCCTACTCCTTCAGTTGTCAAGGGCCCTGTGACAATTTCGGCTTAAAGAACCGCTGAGGATGCCACTCCCCCAGCACTGGCGAATGCAGGACGCGAAGCGTTCGGCTGCCGCCTTCCATGAGCTGGATGCGCTGCTGGGGATGATCATTGCGCTTCGGGAGGCCTGAGTTCAACGGGTCTGTGTTTTCACCAGTTTCTTGGAGTTTGGATGGAGAGCTTATGGGGAATGGAGCTTTTTGACTTCTTGCAGCTTCTCCCGTGTTCACGTGGAGCGGTGCCTTCAGGATGTGTCTGAGGCTTCAGAGCTCACGGTTTTTTCGCTAGTCCACTCCGCACCTCAGAGTTTCAGTAAAGATTCATGAAGCTGGGAAGATGTACGGGACTCTCAGTGCTTCATTTTACTGAGGCATTATTCTCTCCACTCTGGAAGCAACATCTGCACGCCGAACCCTGCACCCCGACATCCGAGGCCACCACTCCTCATGCCCTTTATGGCTGCTCATCCAGGCAAACGGTGGCACTGGCCCCGACGAGCGCGAGACAAACTTGAAGCTCGTCTACGAGCAGGCCGTGCATGGTGCACACGCAGCTGCGGTGTTTCTGGACGAGGGGTCCGAGGGGTGAATTACATATCAGCCCTCAGGAAATGTCGGATATGTGGCCGCACACAGACACCAAGACAGTCTGCGAAAGGGAGTCATTATCAAGTTGAGACGAGGAGCATGCAGGGCACGGAAGATGCCGAACTTGAATCTGAACTCTTGTCAGGTGTACCGCTCGATTCAGCGATCGACCGAAGAGGCGAATGTGCAGGGCTCCATGCATAATTCCGAGGATGTAGTGCTGAGGCGCAGTGTTGAGCATAGCAGACGGTGGAGGATTGCTCGGATTCGAATGATGCCCTTTACAAATTCTATTTTGGGATTTGGGCAAGATCTCTTCGAGGGTGGGCTTCGGCCAAAACGGACCATTGGGACTTTGGAGGGAAGAGAGGTTCGCGTGGAATTGAGAGTCACGGAACTAAGGAGATACTAAGGAGCAGGCCGATTTGTGCAAGAATGGGGAGAAATCTAGCCTGACCGAAATCAACACCAGTCCTGTATTTATGGTTACCGAACTGTTCCGGCATCTGTGTGTGAGGCACATGCTTTCATGAGCAGGTTTTAGGCTTGCGTCTATTGTTGAGAATACTGGGGGCCAATATTCCGGTCCCACTCAAAGAAATGCCTTCGTGCTTAGCTGCACACCTTCGTCCAGCGCTAGTGCAGGCCAACAAGATCCGCCATGAGATTCAGGACCACTTGAGCGTTTGAGTCCTAACCGATCTTCACAGACAAGGGCGAAGAGGCAGAGCATCGTCACAACCTAAGAGTTGTTTTTTGCGATGAGCTTGTTGAGAATGATCCCACCATTCTTACATAGGACATGGGGCTCTGCATGTGCCTGATCTACTTTCTGCTCCGAAGGAGTTGGACAGTTTCTGCCGGAAGGGCTACATCCCTCCTGTCTACGATGCCTACAACGCCTCCCAGCAGGACTCTGTACCCCGGCCTCCTGCCCACCCAACCTCTGGGATCAGCCCCTTGAATCATTGAATGACTTCTCAAGGATCGGCAACTATGTAGTTGTAGTGGCATAGTAGTGTTTGGTTCCATAGACGCTCAGAAACCTTGTGGCCTCACTGATTGCCGAAGGACATCCAGAAAATGCGAGAGCTCCATCAAGCAACAGCACCCATAGAGGAGAAGGCGACCGAGATTCAGGGCTTAAAGGGCTTAAAGTCTAAAGTCTTTAACTTGGCGTGCTGTGCTTTTGCTGTGCGAGAATGTTGAATTACACAGGGTCGGGCATGGTCCTTATATACATGCCCCACACAAATTCATTAGGACCCGCGGCATCTTGAGGCCGATGAATTGCCATTGCATACAACGTCATAGACTAATTCCTAGTCCCCAAGGCTTGGAATCCTGAATTTTTCAGCCCCCGGGCCGGAGGCTGCGCAAGAAGCGGCTAACACCTGGTCTGCGCCTGTCGCATCCCAGGCCTTGCTTGTTCGCTTGACTACACTTGCGGCACCGGCTTGCGTTTTAGGACCAGGGGGGTTGTAGGTTATCGCTTTGGTTAAACCAGCGTCGCACTAACTGGAATAGTAATTATAAGACAGCTCAAAACCTTTGGGCTCAGAAGTTTACCATCTGAAGTGCGCAGACCGCAGACCTTCGGACATGCCAGTTTGGGGCTTTGTATTTCGTGGCACATCTTTCAGCTTTGAGGCTCGGGGTTTCGTGGCGTGGTTCGTTCGGTTAGGGAGCAGACAGATTGGAAGCTTTCATGCATGGCACTATGTTGATCGGTCTGTTTTGCTCCTTGCTCGCTGCTTTGCACCTGCAGACGATCTTCGGATGCCTTGAGGTCTAAGGCCTCGACAAGTGTGAAGCTGTCTAAGCTATCTACAGCTTGAAGCCTTCAGCATCGCCACGCCGTCCTTGAAAGAACTGCAGCTTCTTTCCCAAATCCTCTCATTGCTGACGCCTTGCTGCAGGTAATTGAGATCCCTCATCTGCCGCTTTCATGCCTCAACCAGGTTGGCTGTCCCGGTGCTGGGTCTTTTGCTTTTTGGACTCCGGCTGGGTGTTCCTAGTACTTATCACGGAGATCCGCTGCAGTTATCGTAGGACTGACCGTATACTCTGCAGCATGGAGAACTCAAACCTCGACTGATGTCATTCGGCTAAACTAACCTACCTGCTCTAAAGTCGATCATTTTTTTGACTGTTGGAGCTTGCTTGAGTACGTTGTCGTTGTGAGAACAACTGAAAATCAGGCTGTGCGGAATTGCTTCGCCATCTGCAACCGATCTCAAACTGTGGAAAGTCTTGAGGAACCTCGATCTGTTTGGGGAAGGCACCTGCGTTGAAAGCTGGGGTTGCTTTCCAAGTACAACAGACAGTCCGAAAGCACCTTGGGTGAGTTTAAGGTGTAGGCCCTGCGGAGCTTCGGTCTCAATACCCGCTCGCTATCCTGAAGCCTCAAACCTTGCTAAGAACCCAGACATTGAACCCGGTACAACTACAAGGCTCGGAAGCGCCCATCCATGCTAGGGCAATGTGGAAGTGCCCACTCGCAGACACGAGGAGTCTTCCGAAGGTTCAGGGTGTTTCGGTTGTAGCGCCTGTAGCACTCCCCCCCCCCCCCCGCTGGGCAACGTTGTGATGTGTGGCATTGCAGACTCTTCGATTCCTTGGTTCTTCCGATTCTTGAACACTTGCCTTTCCAAGAAACCTCAGGCTGCACCCGAATGATGCCTGTGTAGCGTAGGTGCTGGTGAGGTTTTGCTTGTTTCTGGCACCCCTTAAAGTACTTAGTAGAAATAAGACGGCAATTCTCCGACGAACCCGTCTCGGTCATCAGGCTCTGCTTGTGGGTCAGAAACTGCTCGTGTAGCCGCTTGCTCTGCAAATGCATCAGCTCTCTCGCGACTCCTATTCGTTGCCTTGTGAAATCATGTGAAATCTTGCCTTGCAAAGACGTTTGCCCCACGCCATCAACGTAGTGAAGATATGCAGCCGCACACCGAATCGGGCATGGTCTCAAAGTTGATGTTTCGTGCATTCGCAAACTTGTTGAGGGTTTGGCCCTGAGCATTCATGCAGGAGGATGTGGAATACTCGTCATCCAGCGGCTCTTCAAGTCAAGCCGGCCAGTTGTACATGCCGTCATTCTGAACCTTAGAATGCGTGCATGCAAGCGCCTCGCGAGAGAGAGAGAGAGAGATGGATGGAGTAGGGTACAGCTGCATTGGACCAGCTGCGTTGGCGCGAGTTCTGAAGCGGGTCCTGAGTCCTGCGTCAAAGGACGCCGCAGTGGTGCTCCGTTGCCACTGTCGCGAACAGCAGCCGCATAGACTGATGTCTCTGGGGACTGCGAAGGCGTGCCGGCTGCGCTTCCTCCTTCCAGGACAGAGCAACGCCTGGGTGGTATCCCCAGCCGGTGAGCTAGAGTATCAAGTGGAAATATGATCGGTTTTTACACCGTTCTTATTCTGTGAAAGCTGCAATGTGGGTTGTGTAACAGGGTCGGAGCTCAGGCATGTGTAAGGGGCGCGGCCACACCTGTACTTCAAACCCACTAGATCCTCAAAGACTCAAAGCCAAGCAAGACCCATACTAACGAGTAAATGCTCGCAGAGCTCAGAGACCAAAGATATTCGCGACAACCCCGGAGCCTCCAACCCCAAAGCCCAAAGCAGTTTGTGAGCCTAGCTCACGACATGGAACCCCACGACTTCAATACGGTGTATGCCCTTAAGGTAAAGTATAGGGGATCCCAGCATGAATCATCCTGAATACTTGATCCGACTTTCTGGGATTCAATGCATGATGAACAGGAATCCCCAAATGAGGGGGCGTGTTTAGGATGTATGATGAGCCAGAATCGCCCAATGAGGGGGCGTGCTTAAGATACATGATGAACCGGAGTCGCCCAATGAAGGGGAAACGCCACAAGCGGGGGCGTGTGTAAGATATATGATGAAACGTAATCGCCAAAATGAGTGGCGGATTTAAGATATAAGATGAACGGAGCGGGTTTAAGATATATAGGGAACCGGAATCGCCCAATGGAGGGGGGGCGGTGTTTCAGATATATGACGAATCGGAATCGCCCAACTTGGAGGGTGAGGGGTGTTGAAGATACATGATGACCGGAGTAGCTGAATGGGGGCGCGTGCTTAAGATATATATAGGATGAACCGGAATCGCCAACTGAGAGGGCGTTAAGACGGGGCGCGTTCAAGGACAATGATGAACCGGAATCGCCCAGATGTATGTATGATTCGGAATCGCCGAGCGGGGGGGGGGGTGTTTAGCCATGCCTTTGAAGTCACGAACGATGCTGGAATGTGGCCGGTGCTACTTGGTGGCGTGGTCTAACATGTGCCCGAGGACATCCCTCGCTGAAACCCTTCCTCTACAGGGCTTCTGCTGGCTGCTCGGGTTGCTCTCTGGTGAGGTGGTTGGTGCCTTTCTCATTTCAGCTAGATTTGTTACTGAGGTTGCCAGGCCCCCATTTAGTTCCTGAGAATGGGCTCGCTGGCTACAGACACCAGCTGTTGCATGGTCCGTGCCCACGCCTCTGACTCTTCCGTAACATGAATGTTAGTGGTGCGGGTGGAGATGACCATCAGTGCAGCAGCACCCAGGACCCATTGAGGAGGAGATTACTGAATTGGAAGTGGTGGAACCGCCACCAGTTCTCCTAGCGGTGGTCCATGATCGTCTATTCCGAATCTGACATCCCGCAAGGCCAAACACCGCATCGGGGCTGCCTTCGAAGCTGGCCGCTTGAGTGCTACGCGGGACTCGGTTAGCAGTGCTGGCTGGGAGCACGCCCCGACGGATCGGCATGGCTTGCAGTGCGTTTCCGCGTTGTTTCGACGCAGGTGCACGGACAGCTCCCTACAAAGATTGCTGCGCTCGCCTCCCAGGCGGAGGCTGAAGCTTGGAGCCTAGCCACTACCTTGGCGTTGGCGAGTAGTGGCCAAGCAGAATGGTTAAAGCTGGCGCTTGGCGAGCGACAAACGGCAGTGCTTCCGGTGCTACGCCGCGAGGATGGTTCAATTGATGCTGGGAATGGCGGAATCGGCGCTTACTGCGGAGGAAGTGGCTGCCAAAAGCACTGCCGCCGTCGCTATACAGATTTAATGCAGTGCACATGACGGTGGAGGGCTACCCGGAGCTGTTGTAGCTTGGTGCAGACATCACTCAGTCGTCCCGCCCACATGCTTTTGAAATCACGAACGATGCTCAGCTTTTTGCCCCGCCTCCGCACGCGGGCCTAAAAGCTTCGCCCGGCCGTGTTCTACCGTGGGCATCCTAGTTGCAGAGGCAGCGCAGACAAGAGAGGCTCAGGTCTGTAATGATCAAGCATGTTGTAGGTTTATGATGACCGGAGTGTCCCTATGGGGGGGGGGGGGGGG